>CM057351.1:196145441-196323858 GCA_030015575.1 Agapanthus africanus
AATAGCCGATCCATCAACGGTCATCACATTCTGGCTGGCCTCTATCAATGTCCCAATCCTCTGGTGCTGATCTGCATGTCCGAGAAATCTCGTAAAAGCGATCCGTCAAACGCTCATTGCGCGAAAAACACAATAAAACGACGCCTATATGCAATCGTATGTCCCTGGAATCATGCCCTGGTCAGTCCTCGTTCATGACGAGCTCATGCTGACCGCAACTCTAGCTGTATCTCTCTCTGCCCGTGTAATCGTTGCAGCAAAATCATAACCAATATCGATGAGGATAGATCATAGGAATGAATATAATACTGTGCAAGGAAATGTACATCCTAAGGCTCTTTAAGCGGAGCAGCGTATCGTAAGTATGCCGCGGAACATACACACGGTACGTCACTCTACTGAAGTCACCTACTCCATCAACCAAGGTCAACCAATGCGACGAAAGTTTGGGTCTAAAACCCCCTCGACTAAGTCTAAGTTCTGTAAGGTCAGCCTATGTTCCGAATATATGCAACGCTCTAGGCTCCGCAAAGTCAAACTTAGACTCGAACCAAGGCTAACCTAGCGCTCTGATACTAACTTTGTCTCGACCCGAAATAGCACGTGACTGGACCTTGAATCATATGAAGTCTATAGGACCTCATCTAATTCAAGTAAGCCAAAGCCCAGAAATCTAAAACCATTTTTAAATAATAAATGAAGGAAAACTAGTTTTAAAGAAGTAAAGAAAACATGTTTTAAAAAAACAAGGTTTTTAAATAAGTAAGCTGAATATGCATTTTTAAAACCTCAAGTCTTTTCTGAAAATTTCGGCAGAGTTTTCTTTGTAAAAATTGGCCCCAAACGGGGTACATCATGAATAATATATGCACATTGTTAAAAGGCATCTCCAAGCGGGAGCTAGCTCTTCGTCAATCGACGGTCATAACCACGCAAGCAATATAATATACAACGCCGAAGGGCGAGGATCAAAACTCAAAAGGAAACTCAAAATCAACAAGAAAACCATAATACTACAACGTGCGACTCTAAGGTCGAAATAATACACCACTGGTTTTCTAAGTCTGACCTATGTGTGTATCAAGCATTGTAGGGTGGGTGTAAACAATAATATACATATACATATACATATCCCCAAATACGCACAAGTATAACAAGCATGCATGTGTGTGCGTGTGGGTGTAAACCTATTCTAGGATTCGTGACTAAGAAGTTATACTAGTTCACTACTAATAACCCTAATCTTACCATTGAACATCTAATCATATCTTGAATATACATGCCTCACATAAAAGATATCATATATATACTATATATATATAGCATACTATACATCGAACTGCGGGGGTGCTATAGGCCACCCACCCAACTTCCCCCGTAGATATAATCTACTCACCTTGCTCTTCGCTTTCCGTTGCCGACGCCGCCACGTGCTTTCTTGTCGTCTCGAAGTCTTCGTGGGGTACCTACACATTGTAGGGTGTTTTTCGTCACCCCATTGAGATGGGAATACGCGCGTGCTTGTCAGGAGTACTACAGATCCCCCCTGCCTAGGGTAGGCGAGGGTTTATTGATTGTGGGGATCCGAATCTCCGGCAGCCGCGGACAATGCCGCCGTTAATTATCCCTCGCCTTTGGGGCGAGGGAACCTCCGATTAACGAGTTAAACTGGTCGTGCGAACTCAATGTGCAGTGTACGTATGTTTTGTTTTGGAGGGGGGTTTGATATATCGGGAGCCACGCAGAGTTTTTACGGGGGTCCCGCTACCCGGATAGCGGGCTGGGGGTCATGTGGGCTAGCAGCCCCCTTGCAGGGTGCGGGGCAGCGCCCCGGCCCAAAATTTTATTGGGGGGACAGTGTCGTGAAGTGTGTGTGTATCTATATATATATACATGTATACATATATATAAAAAAGGAAAAAAGTGTCCAAAGGACGCGTAGGGCCAGTGGGTGCTTGGCGCTTGAGCGCTAGCGCGCCACGTGTCGGCATGTGGGCGCTCGAGCGCCAGCGCACCACATGTCGGCACGTGGGCGCTTGGCGCTGGAGCGCTAAGCGCTGGAGCGCTCCACGTGTCGGCACGTGGGCGCGGGGCGCTGGGCGCTCTAGCGTAAGGTGCTCGGGCGCTTGGGCGCCGGTGAGAAAAAGAGGCTTTTAGCCCCAGAAACTCTCGAAAGAGAAATTAGAGTGGAGTGAAACTCCTAAGATATTTTGAAGCTGATGAAGGGCTTCTCCCCTTGCGCCCTAGTTCTTCCCCAATGTGGTGTTTCTGGAGAT
The DNA here is from genome assembly GCA_030015575.1 of Agapanthus africanus. Lineage (NCBI taxonomy): Eukaryota > Viridiplantae > Streptophyta > Magnoliopsida > Asparagales > Amaryllidaceae > Agapanthus > Agapanthus africanus. The sequence continues at coordinate 196,147,718 of CM057351.1, forward strand.
GAGTCTCATTATTCCTCATCTGTTGGCAGGATGTTGAAGATCAAGAGAATTGAGATTTTAAAAATCTTTTTTTTTTGAGATCTAATGGTAGATCCAAGTTCCCCTTTGTGGGTTTTGTGGTGAAAAACTATTTAGTTTTGAAAAAGGACGAGTAAAACTCTTAATTTAATTCAAAAGAAAGAAGAAGGTCTTAGAACCTAGATCTAATTTTTCTATTTGGAGAGAGAAAAAGTTGTTGAGATATTTCATTATCTTTGCCTTTATAGGCTATACATTTTACATATAGCCACTTGGGCTTTTGAAAATGGCATTTTGCCTATCCCATGGCTCAGGTACCATTTCTTTTTGCACATAAGCCTTAGGCTTTACAAAAATTTGGCTTTATGCCCATTTTTATTACATTCATTGGTAAAATAAAATAAAAGAAATACAATAAAATTATTTATTACAAAATTTTTATCTTGGCATGGGGGGAGGCCGGCCGCTTCATGTTCGGACTCGACCCGGGCATGGGCCCACTTGATCTGGGCTTGGGCCCACCTGGCTTGGGGTTGACTTTGATTTTGACTTGGTCAACCGGGGTGTAAATTTTTACCCCAACAAATTGCCCCACATCAATGAATGCACACCACACATGTGGGTCATGTGCAAAACTTGATGGATCTTCTTTCACGTGGAGGCGACTTGATTTGGTTCCCTCTTTTGGGAAGCTGACACTGCCCTTTTTACGACATGGACGGTTGATGCTGCCCTTTTTGCGACTTGTACGGTCGATGCTGCCCTTTTTGCGACTTGGACGGTCGGTGCTGCCCTTTTTGTGACTTGGATGGTCGGTGCTGCCCTTTTAGCGACATGGACGGTCGGTTCTTCCCTTTTAGCGACTTGGACGGTCGATGCTGCCCTTTTTGCGACTTGGACGGTCGATTTTGCACTTTTTGCGACTTGGAAGGTCGATGCTGCCCTTTTAGCGACATGGACGGTCGGCGCTGCCCTTTTAGCGACGTGGACGGTCGGTTCTGCCCTTTTAGCGACTTGGACGGTCGATGCTGCCCTTTTTGCGAATTGGACCGTCGATTCTGGCCTTTTTGCGACTTGGACGGTCGATGCTGCCCTTTTAGCGACATGGACGGTCGGTTCGGCCCTTTCTGCGAATTGGACGGTCGGTGCTGCCCTTTTAGCGACATGGATGGTCGGTTCTGCCCTTTTTGCGAATTGGACGGTTGGTGCTGCCCTTTTAGAGACATGGACGGTCGGTTCTGCCCTTTTTGCGACTTGGACGGTCGGTGCAGCCCTTTTAGCGACATGGACGGTCGGTTCATCCTTTTTTGTGACTTGGACGGTCGTGTACGGTTCCTAGGCACACTCAAGAGGTTCCAGAAGGCATCAACCATGCCAAATTAAAATTTTTAGGTGCCGAGAAACCCTAATATAGATCGTTAACTAGAGATTAGGCGAAAACTATGCAAGCAAACACCTTTGCTACTAAGTGAAAGGGATTACAACCTTGGTAGATCCGGTCCTCCACTTCTTTAGCTCCGTGTTGACGTCCCTCCGCTGCGATCATCGGGATCCCGGACTCTAGCGATGGTTTCGTCGGAGAAATGAGCGGGCTAGGTCGTTGACTTCGGGGCCAAAGATGATCTACGTCGAGGCGACTCAAACCCAAGCTCCATCTTCACTTGGTCATGAACCTTATGAAGAAAACACCCTATACAACATGGTAAGTGGTAGAGGATGAAGAAATAGGAAGTGGGTTCACTTTGGATTTGGAATTCTCACTTGATTTCATCACTTAGAATATTCTAGTAAGCTTTTCTTTTTTTCATGAAGAAGAAGAAGAAGATGAAAGAAAAAGAATTATCACAAAAAGAAAATTCAAGTGATAACTATCATTTTGCCACCATGGGTGAGATAAACTCATGTAGAGAATAAACTTGGGTTTAGGTAAATGATTAGGGTTAAGGAATAAAACAAAATGGTAAGACTTTTTCAAAGATGCTAGAAAACAACATGAAGCTTCTAGTAAAGAAAAGAAAGAAAGCCACCATTTTGTTTTAACTAGATAAATAAAATAAATAAAGAAATAAATAATACCTTAACCATTAACCTAAACAATGGTTTAAAGCATGCACACCCAAGTTTGCATGTATCATCAAACCTGACATAAACAAGTGCACAAATATATATCATATATACAATGTGCATAATCTAGTGAGAAAATAATCTTAAGTGAACCAATACAAGTTAATGTAAAGTAATATATCAAATATATAATTATACATTAAATCATTAAATCAACACTTGATTTAATGATCCGGTCATACTGCATATAACCGACTAATATCAAGTGTATCAATGTATCGAATCAACACTTGATTAGGTAACCCGGCTATATCTCATATAACCGTCCAATGATACATATAGCGATAATAGAATACAGTATCACATACTGGTATTATTCTCGGTCCCGCACATATCTCATATGCGCTCCTATTTCGTTTCGCTTGAGCCAGGAAACCTCTGTGTAGGACTCTAAAGACTCGTCAATACGCCGGCAGTAGGTGATGATCATATCAAACACCCACAAGCCGCAAGCGGTCTGCTAAACGTAACAGCCACCCGGGTATTGAGCGATCAGAAGATCAACGAGCAAGCCCGCTCACACTCCTGTGAATCCAACCAGTAACACTTACCGTACAGTCCGGTCTGTTCGTCTGATATGTCGCATATCTCGCCTAGGGGTGGTAAACGTCAGACCTAGTAGCTCGATAAGTCGTGTCGATATGAGGTCTATAATAGTTAGAGAAACTACTGGTAACACTTACCAGTAAATCTCAGCAACCCTGGCCCGGGATTTCCGGATATAGCCAATCGAACACAGCACAACATCAACTCTCTATACCGGGAGAGACGAATCCCCTCCTATCGCTCATTGCCTCCATGTGATTCGGGACTGTACCCAAAAACCACCGTTTTGCACGCCCTCTTGGATGTGGTAAGGTGGAAATCAAAGCACAATGGGAATCACACTAGACTCTATGACGATCTCGGGTCTACAGACTAACCTGTACCAGTGTCACCAGAGAACTGCCATCTGACATAAGGTATAATACCATCTGGGAGTTCTCGGCGGGTCCTTCCAGTGTACCCAGTCTCCACTGAGCACCCGTATATCATCTCTGATGTCAAACACCAATAGATATGGGATCATCCATCGCCCATCTGTATGGGTCGTGAAGGTATACGCTAGTCTACTCTGGTATATCGATGCCCCGTCTCGATACACCCACGACTAGGGACCTTGAAGGATGTACTTATGGACTACCATGTCCCCACTAGTATGATCCGCATCATAGTCCAGGTAGTCAAGTACACATCCTAAGGGCTTTACCAACATGTAACAGAGAGACAATCAGTGTACACGTTAAGATAAAGAGCAACCAGATAGCATACTATCTTGTCGAGCAAGAAAGTCCTCCCTATATATGTCCCAGCATCCACTACAATATACATCCTATGTACAGTAATGGCCTCTAGGGCATAAATATAACTAACAATCTCCCACATTCACTAGGGCCATCTGTAGTAGTGGTTGCAGTATCTCATACTCAACCATCTCATAATCGTCTCTCTCTGGGAAAAGGCCTTTGTGAGTGGATCCGCCGTGTTGTCCTCTGAGTCTGCTCTCCTAACCTCGATCCCCTGGAGATCAACCATCTCCATGATCAGGTGACACTGCCTTAGAATATGTCTATATCTCTGATGGGATGGGCGTTCCTTGGTATAAGCCACAACTCCATTGTCACACAATGGGAGGAACGAAGTTCATCTCATGAACTAATATACATCCAGACTACCTCCTTGGTAGCATCTTAAGTAGCGATGTATCCAACCTTTATCGTCTAGTATGCCATGGTATCTGGCTTGGAACTCTTTCAACATACCGTCCCTTTACTGAGGGTAAAGACAGTGCCTGTGACTGACATTCAGCCGTCCTTATTACCCTAGAATCTTTCCAGTGATTCTCCCAAGGATCGATTGATACCATCTCACTACATCTAGTGAGAATCCTAACATCCAATTAGATCTATCTCATAGATCCAAAATCCAGGATTTAGGAGGTATCATCTTGATCCTATATGGAGAATCCTTGTGATAAGCGGAGATTGACCAAGCGTAGCATAGGAAACTCCTTCCCTATCAAGAGTATGTCATCCATGTACTCTACGAGGATCACCACCACACTTTCTACTACCTTTTTGTATATACTAGGTTCATCTACCATTTTGATGAAGTCAAACTCTTTGACTACCACATCAAAACAGATGTTCCATCTCCGCGATGCCTGCTTTATCACATAAAGCATCTTGCTCACGTTTCCGCTGCTCCCACTGTCTACGAAGCCCTCTGGCTGTGTACTTATAGACGCTCTTTTCTGAAACATCATTTAGAAAAGCAGTCATGACACACAACCGCCAGATATCGTAGTCATGGTATGTAGCCGTGGCAAGTAGGATCTGGATGGACTTAAGCTTAGCTACTTGAAAAGGTTTCATCATTTTCCACGCCTGGTCGATGACGAAAACCTTTAACAAGTCTAGTCTTTGAAAGTCTCAACCTTTCCATCTACACCAAGTAATCTTCTCAAGATATACTTGCTCCTGATGGGAATTTAACCCTTCAGATAAAGCAACCAAAGTCCATACTTTGTTGGTGTACATGGATTCCATCTCAGATCGCTAAGCATCCAGCCATTCTTACAGAGTCCCACTCCTGGTGGCCAGCTCGAAACTAGTTGGGTCATCATCTCATGATGCAATCCTCGCTCTCACTGTCATAGAGAAACAGAAGTATCTCTCAGGTGGGTGAGGAACCCTACTAGATCGGCGGAGAGGCTGAGGTTCATTGGTAACTATTGAATCCTTTGGTTCTTCCAAATCATCAGCTGCAGTTTGTATAGCTGGAACATTTCCAGTTCTACATAACAGATCTTGCCTCGAGCTTGTCCGGATTTTGCTTTTTAGACATAGGCTGGACAACCCCAAATCTTAACAAACTTAAGATATGGGCTCTTCCCTTTCCATATCACATATGAAGCGGTAGGCAACTGTTTTGATTTGAACCCTATTCAATAGGTATACAGCTTCTCAAGCGCATAACTCCCAAAAGGAAACAGGAAACTCAGTAGTACTCATGATAGAGCGCACCATATCATATAGGGTGTGATTTCTCCGCCCCAATACACCGTTGTGCTGTGGTGTATTCAGAGGAGTAACACTGAGAGAGAATCTAATTCTCCTTTAGAATAGTCCAGATATTCCGTGCTGAAGTATTCTCCTCCTCGATCACATCAAAGGACATAATACTTATACCCGTATTTTGGTTCTCTACTTCTAACTTATATTCTGTGATTATCTCAAAAGTTTCGGACATGTGTTTCAACAGGAACATGTGTCTGAATCTTGAGAGATTATCAGAGAATGTAATGAAATACAAAGAACCGGTCTTGGCATGTATAGACAGGGGACCTTCATACATCAGCATGTATCAATCTCAAGAGTTCACTAACTCTTTCTCTGTTTCCAATAAACAGAGCTATGGTCATCTTATCTCTATGACATGACTGGCAAGTTTCACAAGATGTATATTCAAACTAATTTAAATATGCATCTTAATGTAACTTCAGCTAGTCGGGTCGCATTGATATGACCTAGTCTACAATGCCTAAAGAAGGATTTGTTCATTTCTGAACTCTTCCTCTTGTGTGTGTTCCGTATACTAAGAACTGTAGTTTGATTTAGAACATCAATGCTTTTAGATAACGTGCCTGAACCGATCAACTTTTGATATAGGAAATTTCAAAACATTATCCAACAATAAAAAATTTTATCATTTCTTTACTAATAAAGAGACTGATATGATTTTGTATATCAGGTTCGGTATCTAATAACATTTGTTCAGAATCAATGTATTTTAGTAATACAGGGTGACAGTGACCAACAGACTTGGCTGCAACACTTGCACCTTTTTCTGTCTCATGAAACTTATCACCCGTTCTCAGTTCTCTACCTTTCTGTAGCCCTATGTAACAGATTACATATCTGGGATCCTGATTCGGTATCAAATTCCCAGGACGTAGAGGATATTTGAGAAACAGTTCTCTGTAATGAACACACCCGAAGATGATGCATCGGTATGCACTTTCTTCGTTTGGGCGGCACGGGAATTCTGGTAATCCCCAATTTCCTGCTCTGTCTTATAACAATTATAAGTTGGAGCGGGACCAACGTTCCCCAGCACAGTAAAACAAGCGGGTTCGGTCAATATATTCGTTTTATTATCTTGATTAAGGCGCGATATGGTCGCTACTTGGAGAGAGAGAGAAGAAATCACTCAGCGTATGCTCTTGCAAGATCAGATTGGTTATTATTTTATCTAACCAGGATGGCTCCCACTGTTTTTATCAAATCTTCCTTCAAACCCTAAAAGGAAAGACTAGCAGGGATTAATTACACGCTACAAGTTCGCCAATCTTTCAGCCATGCCAGTGTCGGTACTTTGAGGGAGGTTCCCCGTGCTTTCGCACGGACCTAATTACAGTAAACCTCGTTTTCCCAGAGGCGTAACCCCGTTGACACCTTTCTAGACACCTACTTGATCGGCTAATTGTAATTTGTAAAACTTTCCCAGGAGTAACAATTACTCGCAGTGGGTATCGGGATCCAACTATCTCATAGAAGGTATGCAATCTCATTGCAAATTTCAACACTTGAAATTCCCGATAATTTTGCCCCTAGCGTCCTTTGACCTTGACGGAGGCCAAACTACCCATAGTCCGCTAGTCAAGTTCAACCCGTCATTTCCTGATTGAATTAAACCCACCCGCACGACCCTTGACGGAGGCCAAACAACGCCGTACGAATACCCTAATCCAATCGCATCGTATGCTAGCAGATAAGCATAAGTTAGCTACCATACACTATGACTTGACGGAGGCCAAACTACCGCAGCACGAATACTAACTAGTACTTATCTGAAATGATGGAGGGCTACGAAAGGTTTTTTATGAAAACCCTTTGCGTAATGAACTTGATATCATTGTAGAATCGAATGAATTTTAAATGGAGTGTTTTTTAGGCTTTTCTAGTTTTGCTAAAGGGGTCACTCTCGGTGAAGGGATCGTCGGCCCTTTCCACATCGAATAAGGTGCAGGATATATCATATATACCGCTGTGCAAAGCAAGAACTATAGAAGCAATAAAAAGACAAACCGAGGGGTGTGGCATCTTCCAGTTATTGCTAAAGGGGTCACTCCCGGTGAAGGGATCTCGGCCATTTCCTTATCGAATAAGGTGCAGGATGTTCTACAAGGAACACCGCGACGCAAAGCAAGAACTGTGGGTACCTGTTTCTGAAAATTCGATTCCACAACATCTTTTAGGTTTCTTTTATTTCATTAATCATATTAATGAAGTCCCATCATTTAAGTCACCTAAACATCACAGATAAATACGACGTACACTTATGCCATCCGCATTCGCCTCGATGTCCCCTCATGCACCGTTAGGTTAGGTGACTAACGGCAGAGCGGGGCAGGGCTAGCGCGGGTGTAAAACATAAGTAACGTCTATATAATATATCAAATATACTATATATAGTATCTATCACATCACAGATATCGCAGCAGAAGAAACATATGAAACATTGGATATGCTAGGACGTCCGTGTTTTCAATACGAGCCAGTATAAAACACGGATTCCACGGTCGCGATGAATAGCCAAACCTACACCCCTAGACCCCTACGAGAGCGGCAAGCAACCCCACCAATTCTAGAGTTAGGAGACCCGGACTCGACTCCTCGAGTTGGTCTCCCACTGGACTCCAGAACCTGGTTACTTGTGCCTCCTCCTTGGGTCTAACCTAGTGCGGAAAAGTAAATAATATACAAATGGTGACAGCAACCTCAATCCGGAAGTGCCCCAATAAAAGAATATTACATACAACAAATTTTACATGAATGGAAATGAAAAACTCTCATCTCACCTAAAACCCCCGGCTATTCAAAACGCGACGATCCAATATAACAAATCCAGCAACACATAACATCACATGTCATCAACGTAAGTAAATATGCCCATCCCAATTGTCGTTGACAAATAGCAACGAAACCGGCGATATCACATATTACACTTACGGTCGCAGAAAAGAATGTGTAAAACTACAACAGTTGGAAACCGCAACCTGCATAGACATCGCAAGCCTAACCAAATGAATTCCTTAGACATCGCATGCCTAACAATTATAAACCCCGCATTTTAGTCTCATTATCGAAAACACTTTTCAATATCAAGTCGGGCAATTCAACAAGATTCCCGATATTTTGATCGAATGCTCGTCGCAAACTTTAGTAGGCGGCCGCACCCCCGATACCATCGACGAAGTGCACCAAGGCGGAACACCGCTACCGCGAGCACCCGAACGGATGCTTTCGGCGACGAGGTTCTCCTACAGTCACTTGGTCGGGGCTAAGGGGTGTAGCTGTCTATTAAGTTTATCCGGCGAGTATCCGCGTACGCTACGTGATTGCGACAGACTTTTGATCACATCAAAATCCCGTGGCAACCGATCAAGTGAGATTAAAGTGCTATGTTTATAACATTCATATTAGTTATCTCATAACTACTTTTGAATTCCAAATATTGTATCACATTACAGATAAATAGAAAATGTCAAACTTTCGGATCGAACAATCAAACACCCAAGTTTTCCCAAAACAGCTCAACTCTTGAAATAAGTTCAAAAACATCCATTTCATGCCATAGTACCAACGGTCCAGCCGTAGAAGGGTCATGCCAACGCCTCACATGTGGCATGCCGTACTGCCCCAAACCCTAAGGTTCAAAGGGCAGTTCATGACGGTCACATAATCGAGTTAAGGTTTGTTGTCTTCTAGAGGGTCCATCGCGTTACTTGCACTACTTCGAACGTTCTTAAACTACGGAAAGATCCAACACTTGGAAATTTCCCGACAGGGGAAAAATTGGGTATTTATATCCGGTCGAACTTTTCAACATTTTCTAAAATTATCGGGAAAAACACAGACGAAGTTAAACTTCCCGATCGAAACACCGAGACCCCAATACAACCCAGAAAACTCAACTCTTGAGTAAATATTAAAAATTCCTAGAAAATACAGCACTTACAAAAAAAATTACTGTGCAAACCTCGTGCATTGATTCATCACTTTGGCCGCGGAACCGCCGCGCAAGCCAGGGTGGGGCCGCGGTTCCGCGGCGCTTCTGTCGAATCAAAGGCACGTGCTGCACAGTAACTCATATAAAACCCTGCTGAATATTTAGATATTTTTAATCTGGAAAAATCCACAATTTCAGAAAATTTACAGAAAGGGGTATCGATTAGGGTTTCGGGGTTCGATCGGGTTTCTAATATCGTCTACACTTCGCCTAAGGCTCTAGCTAGGCTCTGATACCACTGTAGGGTTCCTAGGCACACTCAAGAGATTCCATAAGGCATCAACCATGCCAAATTCAAATTTTTAGGTGCCGAGAAACCCTAATATAGATCGTTAACTAGAGATTAGGTGAAAACTATGCAAGCAAACAACTTTGCTACTAAGTGAAAGGGATTACAACCTTTGTAGATCCGGTCCTCCACTTCTTTAGCTCCGTGTTGACGTCCCTCCGCTGCGATCATCAGGATCCCAGACTCTAGCGATTGTTTCGTCGGAGAAATGAGCGGGCTAGGTCGTTGACTTCGAGGCCGAAGATGATCTACGTCGAGGCGACTCAAACCCAAGCTCCATCTTCACTTGGTCATGAACCTTGTGAAGAAAACACCCTATACAACATAGCATGTGGTAGAGGATGAAGAAATAGGAAGTGGGTTCACTTTGGAATTGGATTTCTCACTTGATTTCATCACTTAGAATTTCTAGTAAGCTTTTCTTTTTTTCATGAAGAAGAAGAAGAAGATGAAAGAAAAAGAATTATCACAAAAAGAAAATTCAAGTGATATCTATCATATTGCAACCATGGGTGAGATAAACTCATGTAGAGAATAAACTTGGGTTTAGGTAAATGTTTCGGGTAAAGGAATAAAACAAAATGGTAAGACTTTTTCAAAGATGCTAGAAAACAACATGAAGCTTCTAGTAAAGAAAAGAAAGAAAGCCACCATTTTGTTTTAACTAGATAAATAAAATAAATAAAGAAATAAATAATACCTTAACCATTAACCTAAACAATTGTTTAAAGCATGCACACCCAAGTTTGCATGTATCATCGAACATGACACAAACAAGTGCACAAATATATATCATATATACAATATGCACAATCTAGTGAGAAAATAATCTTAAGAGAACCAATACTAGTTAATGTAAAGTAATTTATCAGATATATAATTATACATTAAATCATTAAATCAACACTTGATTTAATGATCCGGTCATACTGCATATAACCGACTAATATCAAGTGTATCAATGTATCGAATCAACACTTGATTCGGTAAGCCGGCTATATCTCATATAACCGTCCAATGATACATATAGCGAGAATAGAATACAGTATCACATACTGGTATTATTCTCGGTCCCGCACATATCTCATAAGCGCTCCTATTTCGTTTCGCTTGAGCCAGGAAACCTCTGTGTAGGACTCTAAAGACTCGTCAATACGCCGGCAGTAGGTGATGATCATATCAAACACCCACAAGCCGCAAGCGGTCAGCTAAACGTAACGGCCACCCGGGTATTCAGCGAGCAGAAGATCAACGAGCTAGCCTGCTCACACTCCTGTGAATAACCAGTAACACTTACCGTACAGTCCGGTCTGTTCGTCTGATATGTCGCATATCTTGCCTAGGGGTGGTAAACGTCAGACCCCAGTAGCTCGATAAGTCGTGTCGATATGAGGTCTATAACAGTTCGAGAAATTACTCGTAACACTTACCAGTAAATCTCAGCAAACCTGGCCAGGGATTTCCGGATATATCCAATCGAACACAGCACAACATCAACTCCCTATACCGGGAGAGACGAATCCCCTCCTATCGCTCATTGCCTCCATGTGATTCGGGACTGTACCCAAAAAACACCGTTTTGCATGCCTTCTTGGACGTGGTAAGGTGGAAATCAAAGCACAGTAGGAATCACACAAGACTCTATGACGATCTCGGGTCTACAGACTAACCTGTACCAGTGTCACCAGAGAACTGCCATCTGACGTAACGTATATTACCATCTGGGAGTTCTCGGCGAGTCCGTCCAGTGTACCCAGTCTCCACTGAGCACCCGTATATCATCTCTGATATCAAACACCAATGGATATGGTATCATCCATCGCCCATCTGTACGGGTCGAGAAGGTATACGCTAGTCTACTCTGTTATATCGATGCCTCGTCTCGATACACCCACGACTAGGGACCTTGAAGGATGTACTTTTGGACTACCATGTCCCCACTAGTATGATCTGCATCATAGTCCAAGTAGTCAAGTACACATCCTAAGGGCTTTACCAACATGTAACAGAGAGACAATCAGTGTACATGTTAAGATAAAGAGCAACCAGATAGCATACTATCATGTCGAGCAAAAAAGTCCACCCTATATATGTCCCAGCATCCACTACAATATACATCCTATGTACAGTAATGGCCTCTAGGGCATACATATAACTAACAATCTCCCACTTGCACTAGGGCCATCTGTAGCAGTGGTTGCAGTATCTCATACTCAACCATCCCATAATCGTCTCTCTCTGGGTAAAGGCCTTTATGAGTGGATCCGCCGTGTTTTCCTCTGAGTCTGCTCTCCTAACCTCGATGCCCTGGAGATCAACCATCTCCATGATCAGGTAACACTGCCTTAGAATATGTCTGGATCACGGATGGGACGGGCGTTCCTTGGCATAAGCCACAACTCCATTGTCACACAATGGGAGGAACGAAGTTCATCTCATGAACTAATATACATCAAGACTACCTCCTTGGTAGCATCTTAAGTAGCGATGTATCCAACCTTTATCGTCTAGTATGCCACGGTATCTGGCTTGGAACTCTTTCAACATACCGTCCCTTTACTGAGGGTAAAGACAGTGCCTGTGACTGACCTTCAGCCGTCCTTATTACCCTGGAATCTTTCCAGTGATTCTCCCAAGGATCGATTGATACCATCTCACTACATCTAGTGAGAATCCTAACATCCAATTAGATCTATCTCATAGATCCAAAATCCAGGATTTAGGAGGTATCATCTTGATCCTATATGGAGAATCCTTGTGACAAGCGGAGATTGACCGAGCGTAGCATAGGAAACTCCTTCCCTATCAAGAGTATGTCATCCACGTACTCTACGAGGATCAACACCATACTCTCTACTACCTTTTTGTATATACTAGGTTCATCTACCATTTTGATGAATTCAAACTCTTTGGCTACCACATCAAAACAGATGTTCCATCTCCGCGATCCCTGCTTTATCACATAAAACATCTTGCTCACGTTTCCGCTGCTCCCACTGTCTACGAAGCCCTCCGGCTGTGTACTTATAGACGCTCTTTTCTAAAACATCATTTAGAAAAGCAGTCATGACACACAACCGCCAGATATCGTAGTCATAGTATGTAACCATGGCAAGTAGGATCTGGATGGACTTAAGCTTAGCTACTTGAAAAGGTTTCATCATTTTCCACGCCTGGTCGATGACGAAAACCTTTAACAAGTCTAGTCTTTGAAAGTCTCAACCTTTCCATCTACACCAAGTAATCTTCTCAAGCTATACTTGCTCCTGATGGGGATTTAACCCTTCAGATAAAGCAACCAAAGTCCATACTTTGTTGGTGTACATGGATTCCATCTCAGATCGCTAAGAATCTAGCCATTCTTATAGAGTCCCACTCTTGATGGCCAGCTCGAAACTAGTTGGGTCATCATCTCATGATGCAATCTTCGCTCCCACTGTCATAGAGAAACGGAAGTATTTCTCAGGTGGGTGAGGAACCCTACTATATCAGCGGAGAGGCCGAGGTTCGTTCGTAACTATTGAATCCTTTGGTTCTTCCAAATCATAACTGCAGTTTGTATAGCTGGAACATTTCCAGTTCTACATAACAGATCTTACCTCGAGCTTGTCCGGATTTTGCTTTTTAGACATAGGCTGGACAACCCCAAATCTTAACAAACTTAGGATATGGGCTCTTCCCTTTCCATATCACATATGAAGCGGTAGGCAACTGTTTTGATTTGAACCCTATTCAATAGGTATACAGCTTCTCAAGCTCATAACTCCCAAAAGGAAACACGAAACTCAGTAGTACTCATTGTTGGAGATAGTGCCCTCAGAGTCAATTATTGGATCGCAGGCACGTGATTGCAATGATTGAGGGAGGACCTGTCCCAGTAGGACAGTCTTACTCAAGATGATAGTATGCTATCTTGTTTATCTTTATCATCGTGTACTGCTTTAGTTGACCTTTCGAGTCTCTATTGCACGTTGATAGAGCCACTAGGATTCTTGCTTGACTACCAGCAGTCTGAGGGCGATCTTATACGTCGGAGCTGGAGTCTATAAGCACATCCTTAAAAGGTCCCTAGTCGTGGGAGTTTCGAGAAAGGGCATCGATACTCCGGAGTAGACTAGTGTATATAATCGAGACCCCGACGAGGGGCGGTGGCCGGTCTCACAAGCCACTGGTGTCAGTTGGTTCACCTAAGATGTATACAGGAGCTCATTGGGTTATGAGCACACCGGACAGGACTCGCCGGGAACCTGCTAGTTGGGATTATACCTGATGTTAGATAGCAGTTCCCTGGTGACATGTGTACAGGTTAGTTCATCGACCTGAGATCGTCATTTCTCTCGTGTGAGTTCCCACTGTTCTTTGATTACTACCCTACCACGCTCAAAGGAGACGTGCAAACAGGTTTTAGTTGGGTACAGTCCCGAGTCACATGGAGGCAGTGAGTGGATCTGCAGGGGTTCGTCTCTCCCGGTATTGGGGGTGAGGTCGCGCTGTGTTTAGGAGAGCCAGAACATGAAAAGTCCTTGGCCAAGGCAGGAGATTTGCTGGTAGGTATTCCCGTAGTATCTAAGGGTGTTCTGGGCTACATTCCGACACGACTTGTACCGCTATTGGGGGTCTGACTTTTACCAACCCCCTAGGCCCGCCATGCGATGCTCATAGACGAACGGACCGGACTGTACGGATATTGTCACTGATAGGCTCAGTAAGGTGTCAGGATGAGTTCGCTCATCGACGTCCCTTTTGGTCAATAGCTGTTTGCCCGTCACGTATGGCTAATACCTCTGACGTGCTAGTGGTTAAATGCATAGCCATAGTATTGACGAGTCTTTAGAGTCCACCACACACAGTTACTCAGGTTTCGGGCGAAACACTGTAGAGGTCGTATGGAGATATGGCAGGGTTCGATCAGATACATGCGGTATTGCACGGATCGTGATCAGACAGATTTTACTAGCCGGCTTTGGCTTAAGCCGGATCCTAGTATTAGATAGTGTATATTTTGTCTCTTTGCATTTGTGTTCAGTGGGAATACAAATGCGGGCATGTATATACAGTCGCGGGGTTTTCCTGTAATTTATTACGGGATCAGTTTTCTGAAGTTGCCAGTTTGCATTCCGTTCCGGCCGGTTTTCCTTTGTTCCTTCACGGCCGGACTTTATTGTTGGAGGGTGTTATTTGCTGTTTGCAAATAACATTTTGTGGTGTGGTTTTCTTGCATATGATGGCTTCATGATTTGACTAGTATCATGAGATCCTTTTTCTTTCTTATCTTTTGCATTATGAGAAAAGAATAGATTAGATTTTGATGGGTTGAGATTTGAGTTTGGTGTGACCTTTTATCTTGCATTATCTTTTCTTTTCTCCATGTATTATTTCTTTTCATTATCTCCACCATGGATGAGTGGGCCGGCCACTTGAGGGTGATTAGGAAATGAGAGAGAGCTCATTTTGTGAGGGAATTTGATCATCTCATTTTGCTTGCTCCAAAATCTTAAACCCCTATCCAAAGGTCATTTGATTCTCCACCTCCATCCTCCATATCCACTAAACCCCAAATAGACATAGACTCTACACTAGTCTACAGCAAATCTTGGACGCGTCGGCTAGCCAACTTCGCGCCCGAGTTGCCTCGGTCCAGAGGTGGGAGCCCGTATACGAACCCGGCTACGTGGTGCCTTTCCGACGAGGACGTGATGGACAGAGATTTCGCGGGAGATCGGAGTGGAGACGAAGACCGAAGGACACGGATCGCTTGGTATAACTTCTCTACTCTTTTCTAGTTTTCTAGTAGCTAGGTTAATGGCCCGATCCGGGTTAAAAGTGCGCGGTGGTGCCGGTTTGCTAGTTTGCAAAGTTTTTCGTTTCCGCATTTCCGGCGTCGGATCGACGGCCGGGGCGCCGCCGCAGACTTACATTGGTATCAGAGCCACGCCATTAACCATGCCTAGCTTGCTCTAGTATGTTTAAAACCCGATCGAACAAAAATCGCAAAAACCGTATTTTCAGTGCACTGGTTTCTGTCGAATTTTTTTTAGCTCCAAAATTTTTTCAGGTTGTATCAGAATACTGTGCATGGAAATCTACGCAATCTGTGAAAATTTGGTCGCGAGATCTCACCATAGCGCTGCGGAACCGCGGCCAAACCCGTGATTGGGCCGCGGTTCCGCCGCTCTTTTAACTGTTCAGCGTGCCAAATTTTTCCAGAGGGCTTTAGACTTGGAAGTAGGGGTTTTAGGATATTATTTTTGGGCCCAGATTTTCTGTGAGTGCTACAGTACTGCTTGGGGCCCACTTCGATAAATTTGTTCGATCGGATATTTTAAACATACTAGTTCACAGTATTTACATTATATCTGCGACCGTGAATGTCATTTGATCGGTAAATCATGTCTAACTGCTATAGCCCTTTTAGACGGATTTGCGAACGTGACATTCAGTTGATGTTCTGTGTTGTGCTGTGATGTTGCGGATTGGTCGTGGGGGATAGCCTGGGTGCAATGTTAGTACAGTTTTGTTTTATATGTACATTTGATATTGCGGGGCGAGCGTCCGACATGTGGACTGCCGTCACTGCCTGTTTGTATTATTCTTTTGGGGCACGACCAGGTTGCGGTCGATGTACCCGTTGTATGTATATTTTACTTTCTGTACTAGGATTACCCCGCGGAAGGGTGCACGGATAGCCGGATTCTAGTGGGAAACAAGCCCGCATCTCATGGCATTGAGACGGAGGGGGCTTTACTCTAAAATTGGCGGGCTATTCGCCGCACTCGTAGGGTGTACAGGTTGACCCAGGAGGGGTGCCTAAGTTACCGGATTCCGTGAAGTGCTGGGTGGTCCATTCATGTTGCTGAAGGGGGCTGCCTCGCTTCAGGCTTTGGCATGTAACTTGCCGCACCCGTAGGGGTCTAGGATTTTCATTGCGCAGGCTATCCACACGACCAGGGGAACGTCGGGTTTCAGTAGCGGCTCTATGAAACCCGGGGATCCCAGATATCTGTATTGTTCTGTGATACTCTACATTTCTGTGATGTTGCATTTTATCACGCCTTGAGCGAAAATTATATATTATATATATACTAGTAGATGTTGTATATGTTTTGCATCCGTGCTAGTCCAGTCCCCGCTCTGTCGTTAGTTAAGTAACCTAACGGGTGATGACGGGACCCAGTGGCGAATGCGGATGGCATATACGTACATCATTATTTTCGTTCTTTTGTGATGTGATCAATTGATGGGACTGCATTGATTCAGATCAATGCAAGTTAAACAAACCTATTCTGATGTTGTTGGAACATTTTTCAAAAATCTGTTATTGCAAGGACGTTCACTTTTGTTTTGCACAGTGGTATTCAGTTGGAATATCCTGCTCCTCAGTCGACGAGGCAAGGGCCGAGATCCCTTCACCGGGAGTGACCCCTTGGACAAAACTTTATGTCATGGCAATAACTTCACTATAGCCGATTACTTTTGCTTTGCATCGTGGTATTCAGTTGGAATATCCTGCACCTCATTCTACGGGGAAAGAGCCGAGATCCCTTCACCAGGAGTGACCTCTTTAGCAAAGGTTTTCGTCACTATATTTTTCAAAGCTATCCAGTTCCTTCAACGATATCAAGTTCGTTACGTTAAAGGTTTTCGCCAGAAACCATTCGTAGCCCTCCGTCGTTTCAGACGGGTAGCACGTAGTATTCATGCTATGTTTGTTGGCCTTCGTCAAGGCATAGTGTATAGTAGCTGCTTGTTGCCTTTCTGCTGCATAGATAGATGCGTTGGTTTGGGACAGTCGTATAGCCTTGTTGACCTTCGTCAAGGGCTTGTACGGGTGGGTTCAAATTAACCTGGATAATGACGGGTAGAACTTGACATGTGACTTATGATTTGTTGACCTTCGTCAAGGTCATAAGAGCATGGGGCAAAAATCCACATCGGGAGTTTCAAAAGAACTGAAACTTGCCAGATATGCGCATACCTTCTGGAGTGTGATAACGTGAGCGGATTCCGTCACGTTATCATGCGATGATAGTTGGATCCCGATTCCCACTGATGAGTTGGTTTACTCCTCGAGTGATCCCGGCTAATTCTTCATTCAGGTTTGGGAAAGAATTTGACGTTACAGTGGGAGGTTTCCAGATTAGATAAAGTGATAACCATTCTGATCTAGGTTAGAGTGCATGCTGAGTGTTTCTTTTCTCTCTCTCTTTGGTAGCGACCATTGACCCGACCCTAGACTATGACTCAGTGACCAAGTTGACCGAACCTTCTTAACACTGGCTTTTGGATTGTCAGAGTTGCAAACCTCATTTCCACTCCTACTTTTACCCTTTTCTCCGGGACACTCCGTATTACTACGAACGTCTACTTCCATTGGACAAAACCATCGTATGGTTATATACGAACTCGAAGGAATTCGAGGATGGATTCCGGTTCTGGAGAAAACGAATAGGACTATTCAGTTGTCTTTCCCTTTTACCTTCTCTCAGGTTGCGAGTACTCCTTGGTTTAGGAGATAGTACACCTATTACGCAAATTGGATAGTCTTCTTCCAAACCATAGGCAGGTGCCGACCGGTAGGGAATGAAGAAAACCAATTAGCCTAAACGGTGCACAGAAGGTATTAAGTAAAGGCAAAGAAAGGGATTAGTAAGAGGGCAAAGTAAATTGCGACTGCTATTCACGACCAAATCAAGTATTTCTTCGCCAATCCTAAATCACCTTTGTATTTCTCCAGGACACTCCGTATCACTACGAAGATCCCAAGTTTATTGAATAATCCATCGTATGGTTATATACGAACTCGAAAGGAACTTGTTCCAGTTCGGGGATGGATCCTGGTTCAGGAGAAATAGGAATAAAGTTCATTCAGGTGTCTTTTATCTTCACCTTCTCTCGCATTGTGAGTGTTCCTAGGATTAGGACAGTACACCCATTATGCTTATTGGATAGTCTTCTTCCAAACCATAGGCTGGTGCCGAACGGTAGGGAAGGAAGAAAACCATTTGGCCTAAAGGGGTGTAGAGAAGGTAATAACTAAAGACATATAAAGGGATTTGGAGAGATGGCAATGAATTATACGGTTATAGATATGAATCTGGATAATGGAAGAGGCATTACTAAGAATACCCGGATACCCCATCGAAACATTTCAATGTTTCAGTTTCACTGTGTATTGTTAAAAGAAAACTGATCTCCCAATTAGACACTTGCTCCAGGGTATGTATTTACCAGGTATGATTCTCACATCTGTATGGTTTTACAGATGATGAGTGGAAGTAAGTTATTGGGAATTGGGTGATCATCCTCATTATATCGGGATTCGTAGTAATTGGTGATATTTGAGGAAGTCACCTGGGTTGTTTGCCTGTCGGCAAATATTTGGTTTTGAATATCCGTTGTTATGCACCAATTTCAAATTGATATATCTGTACGTCTATTTTTATAGAGTGAGACATACCTTTTTGAAATTATGTCTATGACATTTACCTATATCAGTGGATGGTTAGGTAAGGAGCATTGAACAGCGATGTAATTCTTCTTAACCATAAGTACAGTTTTCAACCTACAACACACAGTGAATGAGTTATTAGACTCAGAGGACTTGTACAGAGTATTGTATATTGTCCAGTGTCCATTAGGACAGAGGGGTTGGTACTCGTACTATATTCTGTTTACTTTTGACTTCTCTATTTCTTAGACATGTGTTTCGTAGAAACACAAGGTCGAAGTTTTGAGAAGTTATAGGTATAAGAGTAAAGTAGAGAACCGGGTATTGCAAGTATCGGGATTCTTCAAGTTGATCGAAGATGTAGATACTTGTATATGGTATTCAGTTGATAGTAATGATTAAGAGAACTTGCTTCTCTTTCAGGTTACTCATAATTGGAAGTACTCCTAAGTTGAGTAACGCTGATCGGCCTCCTTCCATTTAGTTAACATGCACTGTAGACAGCTGCATGATTTGAATCTGGTTCAATTAAATCAGTGCCTCTGTTTCTGTATTGGATATAGATCAGTTCATATCTTGACATTGTTAAGGTACGGGGAGTTGTCCAGCTTATGCTTAAAACCGGACTCTGGATAACTCAAGGCACGTTTCTGTAATGGCTTTTTGTGGGTTGACCCGGGCTATGACGAGGGTTGACTTTCTACCATCTGGAAGATCAATAGTGATATTGTTCTTGACTCGCCACAGTTTTAATTAAAAATGGATTTTTTCAGAAAACAGTAGTGGGAGTATGGTAGAACTGGAAGTGATTCCAGAACCACAAACGATTGCTGAAGATTTGATAAGAACCTAAAGATTCAATCTGGTTTGACATTACATTGGGCACTCCGCAGATATAGTGTGTAACCTCAGGCACCCGAGAGGTACTTCGGTATGCTCAAGGACGGTGGCAGGGAGGTTCTTGTTTACCCAGACTTGCCATTGCTATTGTTCCAGACTGTGAGATCCGGCAGGAGGATGAGTATAGCGTCGTTCTAAACTAGCTTTAGAAGTATACGCCTATATGACTCTGCCAGAGGGTTGTCGTAGTCAGTGGGAGCAACGGAAGCATTGGTGGACATTAGGCTTATGTCTATTTATAGACTACAGCAGATACAGCGGAGATAGATCATTTATTTCTGATGTGACAGTCATAGGTTTGACTTCATCAGAATAGGGTATGGATCTGTTAAGAAGGTAGTAGGGTGTAATGTCCTGTTATTTGATGACATACACAGAGTAGGAAGTGATATTCATATACTACGATCGGTTATACTTTGGTTGTCACACAGTAGTTTCTCCACATAGGAATTGGATCTTATATCGTACATTCTGGTTACTAGATCTATAGTTTTAGATCTAGATTTGGGTGGTTTCCCAATAAGGGTACTTAGACAGCATTCTAAGAGTATTTAGAATGGACGATTCCTGGCATGGTGGTGTACCTGCAGGTAATGGAGTCACCCTCTTTGAAGGTGTCTTACAGACTAAAGGGGAGAGGGATGCGCATGATTGGCAGATCACTTGCTTAGGCAAGTGAGTCAATCATGAGATGTCAAGTACCACACCAGATGTTGTTTTTGCAGTAGATGCAATAAGTTGATATTGATCCAATCCTGGAGAAACAGTCGGAAGCAGTTTTAGAACATAAGTTGATGTTCTAAGCATATGATAACAGCATTCTCCTTTGGGAGACAGTTATCATTCCAGGCTTCCAAGGTGACATGGATGACAGAGTGACTGTCAGAGTTATAGTTTTCCCTCTGATGAGGGCAGTATTTTGGAAAGGTGGTCCAGGTGGATACTGAGGGGAGGTATGGCGCAGGATACTGATTAAGTTCAGTTGACGATACAGTCTAAGAAGTTTGGATTTGGAGTTCACTTTTGAGCTAGGTCCCACCAGATATCCAGACACATTCTAAGACAGGTATTGCTCATTTCGGGAGATGGCTTTCTCCGCGAACTTGAGATATAGAGAGACATAGAAAGAAACACCACAGCGGATCCACTCACTGAGGCTATTCCTCGAACGCGATAGTTTCGCAAACGAGCTTTGTAAGACTGACTAGTAGAGGAGTTGGGTGTTCGGTATCACACGGACTGTGAGTATGCGACATCGCAATAATTAGCCATGAGTGCAAGTGGGAGATTGTTGGAGATAGTGCCCTCATAGTTAATTATTGGATCACAGGCACGAGATTGCAATGATTGAGGGAGGACCTGTCCCAGTAGGACAGTCTTACTCAAGATGATAGTATGCTATCTGGTTTATCATTATCATCGTGTACTGCTTTAGGTGACCTTACGAGTCGTTATTGCACGTTGATAGAGCCCCTAGGATTCTTGCTTGACAACCAGCAGTATGAGGGCGATCATATACGTGGGAGCTGGAGTCTATAAGTACATCCTTAAAAAGTCCCTAGTCGTGGGAGTTTCGAGACAGGGCATCGATACTCCGGAGTAGACTAGTGTATACAGTCGAGACCCCGACGAGGGGCGGTGGCCGGTCTCACAAGCCACTGATGTCAGTTGGTTCACCTAAGATGTATACAGGTGCTCATTGGGTTATGAGTACACCGGACAGGACTCGCCGGGAACCTGCTAGTTGGGATTATACCTGATGTCAGATAGCACTTCCCTGGTGAGATGTGTACAGGTTAGTTCATCGACCTGAAATCGTCATTTGTCTCGTGTGAGTTCCCACTGTGCTTTGATTACTACCCTACCACGCTCAAAGGAGACGTGCAAATAGGTTTTAGTTGGGTACAGTCCCGAGCCACATGGAGGCAGTGAGCGGATCTGTAGGGGTTCGTCTCTCCCGGTATTGGGGGTGAGGTCACGCTGTGTCTAGGAGAGCCAGAACATGAAAAGTCCTTGGCCAAGGCAGGAGATTTGCTGGTAGGTATTCCAGTAGTATCTCAGGGTGTTCTGGGCTACACTCCGACACGACTTGTACCGCTATTGGGGGTTTGACTTTTACCAACCCCCTAGGCCCGCCATGCGATGCTCATAGACGAACGGACCGGACTGTACGAATATTGTCACTGACAGGCTCAGTAGGGTGTCCGGATGAGTTCGCTCATCGACGCCCCTTTTGGTCAATAGCTGGTAGCCCGTCACGTATGGCTAATACCTCTGACGTTCTAGTGGTTAAATACGTGCGGTATTGCACGGATCGTGATCGGACAGATTTTACTATCCGACTTTGGCTTAAGCCGGATCCTAGTATTAGATAGTCTACATTTTTTCTCTTTGCATTTGTGTTCAGTGGGAATACAAATGCGGGCATGTATATACTGTCGCGGTTTCCTGTAATTTATTACGGGATCAGTTTTCTCAAGTTGCCCGTTTGCATTCTGTCCCGGCCGGTTTTCCTTTGTTCCTTCACGGCCGGACTTTATCATTGGAGGGTGTTATTTGCAGTTTGCAAATAACATTTTGTGGAGGGGTTTTCTTGCATATGATGGCTTCATGATTTGACTAGTATCATGAGATCTTTTTTCTTTCTTATCTTTTGCATTATGAGAAAAGAATGGATTAGATTTTGATGGGTTGAGATTTGAGTTTGGTGTGACCTTTTATCTTGCATTATCTTTTCTTTTCTCCATGGATTATTTCTTTTCATTATCTCCAACATGGATGAGAGGGCCGGCCACTTGAGGGGTGATGAGGAAATGAGAGAGAGCTCATTTTGTGAGGGAATTTGATCATCTCATTTTGCTTGCTCCAAAATCATAAACCCCTCTCCAAAGTTCTTTTGATTCTCCACCTCCATCCTCCATGGAAACTAAACCCCAAAAAGACATAGAATCTACACTAGTCTACAGCAAATCTTGGACGCGTCGGCTAGCCAACTTCGCGCCCGAGTTGCCTCGGTCCAGAGGTGGGAGCCCGTATACGAACCCGGCTACGTGGTGCCTTTCCGACGAGGACGTGATGGACGGAGATTCCGCGGGAGATCGGAGTGGAGACGAAGACCGAAGGACATGGATCGCTTGGTATAACTTCTCTACTCTTTTCTAGTTTGCTAGTAGCTAGGTTAATGGCCCGATCCGGGTTAAAAGTGCGCGGTGGTGCCGGTTTGCTAGTTTGCAAAGTTTTTCGTTTCCGCATTTCCGGTGTCGGATCGACGGCCGGGGCGCCGTCGCGGACTTACACCCATCATAGAGCGCACCACATCATATAGGGTGTGATTGCTCTGCCCCGATACGCCGTTGTGCTGTGGTGTATTCAGAGGAGTAACACTGAGAGAGAATCTCATTCTCCTTTAGAATAGTCCAGAAATTCCGTGCTCAAGTATTCTCCTCCTCGATCACATCAAAGGACATAATACTTATACCCGTATTTTGGTTCTATACTTCTAACTTATATTCTGTGATTATCTCAAAAGTTTCGGACTTCTGTTTCTGTTGCGCCACGGCAGCGCCCCGGCCGTCTATCCGAGGCCAAAATGCGGAATCAAAATTTTTCCTTACTTGGAAACTGGCGCTACCGCGGACAATGAAAACCGGGATCGTTAACCATTAACCTAATGCTAGCTAACAAGAGATAGGAAGAGAAGTATACCGAGTGATCCGAGTCCTCCGGTCTTCTCGTCATCGTCCCGATCTCCCGCGGAAAGTCTTGTCTCCATATCGTCGCCTCCTCGCTGGAAGGGCACCACATCGCCTGCGTCTTTTACGGGCTCCCGCCTCAATACCGAGGCAACTCGGGCGCGAAGTAGGCTAGCCGACGCGTCCAAGATTTGCTGTAGAATGTAGTGTAGATGATGCTTGTCTCATTTGGGGTAAGTAGTTGCCATGATGGAGGAATCAAAGAATGAACTATGGAGAGATGTGTGGAATCATTTTTCTAGCAAAGGAATAATGAAATGAGATGAAGATATCACTCTACAAAATGAATCCCCTCTTCTTCCTTCAAGTGGCCGGCCACACAAGAAAAGGGTGGGTTTCAACAAGGGAGGTAAGTGTAGGAGATCAAAGAGGTGACCACATCAAAAGCAAGGAAACATCAACCATACTTAACACTCCATACCCTTTCAAATCTCATTTAAAGCAACATCATGGATGAAAGATGCTAAACATATCATAATGAATATATTTGCAAGAAACCCCCCTCCACAAATGTTATTTGCACAATTGCAAATAACCCCCTCCATCGGAAAAGTCCGGCCGGGAAAGAACAAACGAAAACCGGCCGGAACGGAATGCAAACTGGCAACTCCAGAAAACTGGTCCCGTAATAAATTACAGGAAAACCCCAATACTGTGCATACACACCCGCATCTGTATTCCGACCGGATACAAATGCAATGAGACAAAATCTACACTGTACTAAACTAGGATCCGGCTTAAGCCAAAGCCGGCTAGTAAAATCCGTTCGATCCTGATCCGTGCAATATCGCACGCATCTGATCGAACCCTGCCATATAACCATACGGCCACTAGTACAAAACTGTCCGATCCTGATCCGTGCAATACCGCACGTATCTGATCGGACCCTGTCATATCTCCATACGGCCTCTACAGCGTTTCGCCCGAAAGCTTGAGTAACTGAAAGTGTGGTGGACTCTAAAGACTCGTCAATACAATGGCTGTGGATTTAACCACTAGCACGTCGGAGGTATTAGCCAATACGTGACGGGCCACCAGCTATTGACCAAAAGGGACGTCGATGAGCGAACTCATCCTGACACCCTACTGAGCCTGTCAGTGACAATATCCGTACAGTCCGGTCCGTTCGTCTATGAGCATCGCATGTCGGGCCTAGGGGGTTGGTAAAAGTCAGACCCCCAAAAGCGGTACAAGTCGTGTCGGAGTGTAGCCCAGAACGCCCTGAGATACTACTGGAATACCTACCAGTAAATCTCCTGCCTCGGCCGAGGGCTTTGCGTAATGGCTCTCCTAGACACAGCGCGACCTCACCCCCAATACCGGGAGAGACGAACCCCTGAAGATCCGCTCACTGCCTCCATGTGGCTCGGGACTGTACCCAACTAAAACCTGTTTGCACGACTCCTTTGAGCCGTGGTAGGGTAGTAATCAAAGCACAGTGGGAACTCACACGAGACAAATGACGATCTCAGGTCGATGAACTAACATGTACACATGTCACCAGGGAACTGCTATCTGACATCTGGTATAAGACCAACTAGCAGGTTCCCGGCGAGTCCTGTCCGGTGTACTCATAACCCAATGAGCACCTGTATACATCTTAGGTGAACCAACAGACACCAGTGGCTTGTGAGACCGGCCACCGCCCCTCGTCGGGGTCTCGACTGTATACACTAGTCTACTAATGGAGTATCGATGCCCTGTCTCGAAACTCCTACGACTAGGGACCTTTTAAGGATATGCTTATAGACTACCAGCTCCCGCGTATATGATCGCCATCATACTGCTGGTAGTCAAGCAAGAATCCTAGGGGCTCTATCAACGTGTAATAGCGACATGTCAGGTCACCTAAAGCAGTACACGATGATAAAGATAAAGCAGATAGCATACTATCATCTCGAGTAAGACTGTCCTATCGGGATAGGTCCTCCCTCAATCATTGCAATCACGTGCCTGTGATCCAATAATTGACTCTGAGGGCACTATCTCCAACAATCTCCCACTTGCACTCAAGGCTAATTATTGCGATGTCGCATACTCACAGCCCGTGTGATACCGAACACCCAACTCCTCTACTGGTCAGTCTCACAAAACCCGTTTGCGAAACTATTGCGTTCGAGGAATAGCCTCAGTGAGTGGATCCGCAGAGAAGTTTCTTTCTATGTCTCTCTATATCTCAAGTTCGCGGAGAAAAACATCTCCCGAAATGAGCAATACCTGTCTTGGAACGTCTGGATGTTTGATGGGACCTAGTTCATAAATGAACTCCAAATCCACACTTCTTAGACTGTACCATCAACTGAACTTAATCAGTATCCTGCGCCATACCTTTCCCTCAGTATCTACCTGGACCACATGTCCAATATACTGCCCCTCGTCAGAGGGAAAAACTATAACTCTGACAGCCACTCTGCCATCCATGTCACCTTGGAAGCCTGAAGTGATAACCGTCTCCTTAAAGAGGCTGTCGTTATCACATCCCTAGAACACGCACTTATGTCCTAAAACTGCTTCCGATTATTTCTCCAGGATTGGATTAATATCAACTTATTGCATCTACTGCAAGAACAACATTTGGTGTGGTACTTGACATCTCATGATTTACTCAGTTGCCTAAGCAAGTGATTTGTCAATCATGCGTATCTCTCTCCTCTTTAGTCTGTAAGACACCTTTAGAGAGGGTGACTCCATCACCTGCAGGTACACTACCATGCCAGGAGTCGTCCATTCTAAATACTCATAGAATGCTGTCAAGGTACCCAGATTAGGAAACCACCCAAATCTAGATCTAAAACCATAGATCTAGTAACCAGTATGTCAGATATTATGTCCAAGTCCCATATGGAGAAACCACTGTGTGACGACCAAAGTATAACATATCGTAGTATAGGAGTTTCTTTTCCTACTATGTGTATGTCATCCAAATACCAGGATATCACACCCTACTACCTTCTCAACAGATCCATCCCCTATTCTGATGAAGTCAAACCTATGACTGTCAAATCAGAAATAGATGATCTATCTCCGCTATATCTACTTTAGTCTATAAATAGACATCAGCCTGATTTCCACCGATGCTTCCGCTGCTCCCACTGACTACGACAACCCTCTGGCAGAGTCATATAGACGTGCACTTCTAAAGCTAGCTTAGAACGACGCTATACTCATCCTCCTACCGGTTCTCGCAGCCTGGAACAACAGCAATGGCAAGTGTGGGTAAACAAGAACTTCCCTGTCACCGTCCTTGAGGCTACCGGAGTACCTCTCGGGTGCCTGAAGTTACCCACCGTATCTGCGGAGTGGCCAATGGAATGTCAAACCAGATTGAATCTTTAGGTTCCTTATCAAATCTTCAGTAATCGTTTGCGGTTCTGGAATCACTTCCAGTTCTACCATACTCCCACTACTGTTTTCTAAAAATCCATTTCTTTTAAAAATGTGGCGAGTCAAGAACAATATCTCTATTGATCTTCCAGATGGTAGAAAGTCAACCCTCGTCATAGCCTGGGTCAACCCGCAAACAGCCATTACAGAAACGTGCCTTGAGTTGTCCAGTGTCTGGTTTTAAGCATAAGCCGGACAACTCCCCGTACCTTAATATCGTTAAGATATGACTGTTCTATATCCAATATAGAACCAGAGGCACTGATTCAATTGAACCAGATTCAAATCATGCAGCTATCTCCAGTGCATGTAAACTAAATGGAAGGAGGCCGATCAGCGTTACTCAACTTAGGAATGCTTCCAATTATGAGTAACCTGAAAGAGAAGCAATTTCTCTTAATCATTACTATCAACTGAACACCATACACAAGTATCTACATCTTCGATCACTTTGAAGAATCCCGATACTTGCTACACCTGGTTCTCTACTCTATTCAAATACCTATAACTCCTCAAAACTTAGACCCTGTGTTCCTACGAAACACATGTCTAAGAACTAGAGAAGTTAAAAGTAAACAGAATATAGTATGAGGACCAACCCCTCTGTCCTAATGGACACTGGACAACATACAATACTCTGTATAAGTCCGCTGAGTCTAACAACTCTTTCACTGTGCGTCGTAGGTTGAAAACTGTACTTATGGTTAAGAAGAATTACACCGCTGTTTAATGCTCCTTACCTAACCATCCACTGATATAGGTAAATATCATCGACATAATATCAAAAGGTATATCTCACTCTATGAAAATAGACGTACAGATATATCAATTTGAAATTGATACACAACAGCGGATATTCAAAACCAAATATTTGCCGACCGGCAAACAGCCCAGATGATCTCCTCAAATATCACCGATTACAACGAATCCCGATATAATGAGGATGATTACCCTATTCCCAATGACTTACTCCCACTCATCATCTGTAAAACCATACAGATGTGAGAATCATACCTGGTAAATACATACCCTGGAGTAAGAATCTAATCGGGAAATCAGTTTTCTTTTAACATTACACAGTGAAACTGAAACATTGAAATGTTTCGGTGGGGTATTCCGGTATTCTTAGTAATGCCTCTTCCATTATCCAGATTCACAATTATAACCGTATAAGTCTTTGCCACCTCTCCAAATCCCTTTATATGTCTTTAGTCATTACCTTCTGCACACCCCTTTAGGCCAATTGGTTTTCTTCCTTCCCTACCGTTCGGCACCAGCCTATGGTTTGGAAGAAGACTATCCAATAAGCATAATGAGTGTACTGTCCTAATCCTAGGAGCACTCGCAAAGCGAGAGAAGGTGAAGATAAAAGACAACCGAATAAACTGTATTCCTATTTCTCCTGGACCAGAATCCATCCCCGAACTGGAACAAGTTCCTTTCAAGTTCGTATATAACCATACGATGGAGTATCCAATAAACTGTGGATCTTCGTAGTGATACGGAGTGTCTTGGAGAAATACAAAGGTGATTTAGGATTTTCGAAGAAATACTTGGTTTGATCGTGAATAGCAGTCACATTTTACTTTGCCCTCTTACTAATCCCTTGCTTTGTCTTAACTCAATACCTTCTGCACACCATCGTTATGCTAATTGGTTTTCTTCATTCCCTACCGGTCGGCACCAGCCTAAGGTTTGGAAGAAGACTATCCAATTTGCGTAATAGGTGTACTATCTCCTAAACCAAGGGGTACTCGCAATGAGAGAAGGTGAAAAGAAAAGACAACTGAATAATCCTATTCGTTTTCTCCAGAACCAGAAACCATCCTCGAAGTCCTTCGAGTTCGTATATAACCATACGATGGTTTTGTCCAATGGAAGTGGACATTCGCATTAATGCGGGGTGTCCTGGAGAAAAGGGTAAAAGTAGGAGTGGCAATGAGGTCTGCAACTCTGACAATCCAAAAGCCAGTATTAAGAAGGTTCGGTCAACTTGGTCACTGAGTCATAGTCCAGGTCGGGTCAAAGGTCGCTGCCAAAGAGAGAGAGAAAAGAAACACTCAACGTGCACTCTAACCTAGATCAGAATGGTTACCAATTTATCTAATCAGGAAACCTCCCACTGTACCTCAAATTCTCCTCCAAACCTGAAAGAAGAATTAGTCGGGGTCAACCGAGGAGTAAACTAACTCATCAGTGGGAATCGGGATCCAACTATCATCGCATGATAACTTGACGGAATCCACTCAAGCCACCACACTCCAGAAGGTATGCGCATGCCTGGCAAGTTTCAGTTCTTTTTGAAACTCCCGATGTGTGTTTTTACCCCTAGGACTCATGTGACCTTGACGGAGTCAACAAATCAAAGAGTCCTAGTCAAGTTCAACCCGTCATTATCTGGATTGCATTAAACCCACCCGTACGTGCCCTTGACGGAGTCAACAAGGCCGCACGACTGTCCTAACCAATCCCATTTATGCAACAAACAAGCACCACTTAGCTACCGTACACTACGCCTTGACGGAGTCAACAAACGCAGCACGAATACTAAATAATACCCATAAGAAATGACGGAGGGCTACGAATGGTTTTTGGCGAAAAACCTTTAACGTAAAGAACTTGATATCGTTGAAGGAACTGCATAGCCTTTTATAAAAATATAGTGACGAAAACCTTTGCTAAAGAGGTCACTCCTGGTGAAGGGATCTCGGCTCTTTCCCCTTAGAATGAGGTGCAGGATATTCCAACTGAATACCACGATGCAAAGCAAAAGTAATCGGCTATAGTGAAGTTAATGCTCTGACGCAAACTTCTGTCCAAGGGGTCACTCCTGATGAAGGGATCTCGGCCCTTGCCTCGTCGACTGAGGAGCAGGATATTCCAAATGAATACCACGATGCAAAACAAAAGTGAACGTCCTTGCAATAACAGCTTTTTGAAAAAGTGTTCCAACAACATCAGAATAGGTTTGTTTATCTTGCATTGATCCGAATCAACGCAGTCCCATCAATTGATCACACCATAAAGAACGAAAATATACTGATGTACGTATATGCCATCCGCACTCGCCTCTGGGTCCCGTCATCACCCGTTAGGTTACTTAACTAACGACAGAGCGGGGACTGGACTAGCGCGGATGCAAAACATATACAACATCTACTAATATATATACCAATATATTATATTCGCTCAAGGCGTGATAAGAATGCAACATCACAGAAATGTACAGCATCACAGAACAATACAGATATCTGGGATCCCCGGGTTTCACAGAGCCGCTGCTGAAACCCGACGTTCCCCTGGTCGTGTGGATAGCCTGTGCAATGAAATCCTAGACCCCTACTGGCGCGGCAAGTCACCCGCCAAAACCTGAAGCGAGACAGCCCCCTTCAGCACCGTGAATGGACCACCCAGCACTTCATGGAATCCGGTAACTTGGGCACCCCTCCTGGGTCAACCTGTACCCCCTACAAGTGCGGCGAATAGCCCGCCAATCCTAGAGTGAAGCCCCCTCCGTCTCAATGCCATGAGATGCGGGCCAGTTGCCCTCTAGAACCCGGCTATCCGTGCACCCCTCCGCGGGGTAATCCTAGTACAGAAAGTAAAATATACATACAACGGGTACATCGACCGCAACCAGGTCGTGCCCCAAAAGAATAATACAAACAGGCGGTGACGGCAGTCCACATGTCGGACGCTCGTCCCGCAATATCAAATGTACATATAAAACAAAACTGTACTAACATTGCATCCAGGCTATCCCCCACGACCGATCCGCAACAACACAGCATAAACATAGAACATCAACGTGAAAGTCACGTTCGCAAATCCGTCTAACCGGGCTATAGCAGTTAGACGGGATTTACCGATCAAGTGACATTCACGGTCGCAGATATAATGTAAATACTGTGAAATAATGTGTTTAAAATATCCGATCGATCAAACAATTAACAAGTGGGCCCCCAAGCAATAATGTAGCAGTCACAGAAAATCTGGGCCCAAATTTAATATCCCAAAACCCCTAAAATTAGCTCACAAGCCCACTGGAAAAATTGGACAGAATGAAGACTCCAATGTGCGGCGGAACCGCGGCACAAGGGGGGTTTGGCCGCGGTTCCGCGCTACAATTATAGACTGAATGTGTCGAATTTTTCCAGATGTCTTAGAACTTCCAGTACATTAGTTTTTTACAACCTGAAAAATTTTTTGACACCAAAAATTTTCAACAGAAAACTGATGTGAACAAAATTGTAGTTTTTGGAATTTTGGTCGATCGGAAATGCAAAACACATTAAAACAAAGCTAGGCATGGTTAATAACCTGTCTCTGATACCATGTTGCGCCACGGCAGCGCCCCGGCCGTCTATCCGAGGCCAAAATGCGGAATCAAAAATTTTCCTTACTTGGAAACTGGCGCTACCGCGGACAATGAAAACCCGGATCGTTAACCATTAACCTAATGCTAGCTAACAGGAGATGGGAAGAGAAGTATACCGAGTGATCCGAGTCCTCCGGTCTTCTCGTCATCGTCCCGATCTACCGCGGAAAGTCTTGTCTCCATATCGCGCCTCCTCGCCGGAAGGGCACCACATCGCCTGCGTCTTTTACGGGCTCCCGCCTCAATACCGAGGCAACTCGGGCGCGAAGTAGGCTAGCCGACGCGTCCAAGATTTGCTGTAGAATGTAGTGTAGATGATGCTTGTCTCATTTGGGGTAAGTAGTTGCCATGATGGAGGAATCAAAGAATGAACTATGGAGAGATGTGTGGAATCATTTTTCTAGCAAAGGAATAATGAAATGAGATGAAGATATCACTCTACAAAATGAATCCCCTCTTCTTCCTTCAAGTGGCCGGCCACACAAGAAAAGGGTGGGTTTCAACAAGGGAGGTAAGTGTAGGAGATCAAAGAGATGACCACATCAAAAGCAAGGAAACATCAACCATACTTAACACTCCATACCCTTTCAAATCTCATTTAAAGCACCATCATGGATGAAAGATGCTAAACATATCATAATGAATATATTTGCAAGAAACCCCCCTCCATAAATGTTATTTGCACAATTGCAAATAACCCCCTCCATCGGAAAAGTCCGGCCGGGAAAGAACAAACGAAAACCGGCCGGAACGGAATGCAAACTGGCAACTCCAGAAAACTGGTCCCGTAATAAATTAAAGGAAAACCCCAATACTGTGCATACACACCCGCATCTGTATTCCGACCGGATACAAATGCAATGAGACAAAATCTACACTGTACTAAACTAGGATCCGGCTTAAGCCAAAGCCGGCTAGTAAAATCCGTTCGATCCTGATCCGTGCAATATCGCACGCATCTGATCGAACCCTGCCATATAACCATACGGCCACTAGTACAAAACTGTCCGATCCTGATCCGTACAATACCGCACGTATCTGATCGGACCCTGTCATACCTCCATACGGCCTCTACAGCGTTTCGCCCGAAAGCTTGAGTAACTGAAAGTGTGGTGGACTCTAAAGACTCGTCAATACAATGGCTGTGGATTTAACTACTAGCACGTCGGAGGTATTAGCCAATACGTGACGGGCCACCAGCTATTGACCAAAAGGGACGTCGATGAGCGAACTCATCCTGACACCCTACTGAGCCTGTCAGTGACAATATTCGTACAGTCCGGTCCGTTCGTCTATGAGCATCGCATGTCGGGCCTAGGGGGTTGGTAAAAGTCAGACCCCCAAAAGCGGTACAAGTCGTGTCGGAGTGTAGCCCAGAACGCCCTGAGATACTACTGGAATACCTACCAGTAAATCTCCTGCCTCGGCCGAGGGCTTTGCGTAATGGCTCTCCTAGACACAGCGCGACCTCACCCCCAATACCGGGAGAGACGAACCCCTGAAGATCCGCTCACTGCCTCCATGTGGCTCGGGACTGTACCCAACTAAAACCTGTTTGCACGACTCCTTTGAGCCGTGGTAGGGTAGTAATCAAAGCACAGTGGGAACTCACACGAGAAAAATGACGATCTCAGGTCGATGAACTAACATGTACACATGTCACCAGGGAACTGCTATCTGACATCTGGTATAAGACCAACTAGCAGGTTCCCGGCGAGTCCTGTCCGGTGTACTCATAACCCAATGAGCACCTGTATACATCTTAGGTGAACCAACAGACACCAGTGGCTTGTGAGACCGGCCACCGCCCCTCGTCGGGGTCTCGACTGTATACACTAGTCTACTAATGGAGTATCGATGCCCTGTCTCGAAACTCCTACGACTAGGGACCTTTTAAGGATGTGCTTATAGACTACCAGCTCCCGCGTATATGATCGCCATCATACTGCTGGTAGTCAAGCAAGAATCCTAGGGGCTCTATCAACGTGTAATAGCGACATGTCAGGTCACCTAAAGCAGTACACGATGATAAAGATAAACCAGATAGCATACTATCATCTCGAGTAAGACTGTCCTACCGGGATAGGTCCTCCCTCAATCATTGCAATCACGTGCCTGTGATCCAATAATTGACACTGAGGGCACTATCTCCAACAGTTTCAACAGGAACATGTGTCTGAATCTTGAGAGATTATCAGAGAATGTAATGAAATACAAAGAACCGGTCTTGGCATGTGTAAACAGGGGACCTTCATACATCAGCATGTATAAATCTCAAGAGTTCACTAACTCTTTCTCTGTTTCCATTAAACAGAGCTATGGCCATCTTATCTCTGTGACATGACTGGCAAGTTTCACAAGATGTAAATTCAAACTAATTTAAATATGCATCTTAATGTAACTTCAGCTAGTCGGGTCGCGTTGATATGACCTAGTCTACAATACCTCAAGAAGGATTTGTTCATTTCTGAACTCTTCCACTTGTGTGTGTTCCGTATACTAAGAACTGTAGTTTGATTTAGAACATCAATGCTTTTAGATAACGTGCATGAACCGATCAACTTTTGATATAGGAAATATTCAAAACATTATCCAACAATACAAAATTTTATCATTTCTTTACTAATAAAGAGACTGATATGATTTTGTATATCAGGTTCGGTATCTAATAACATTTGTTCATAATCAATGTATTTTGGTAATACAGGGTGACAGTGACCAACAGACTTGGCTGCAACACTTGCACCATTTTCTGTCTCATGAAACTTATCACCCGTTCTCAGTTCTCTACCTTTCTGTAGCCCTATGTAACAGATTACATATCTGGGATCCTGATTCGGTATCAACTACCCAGGACGTAGAGGATATTTGAGAAACAGTTCTTTGTAATGAACACATCCGAAGATGATGCATCGGTATGCACTTTCTTCGTTTGGGCGGCACGGGAATTCTGGTAATCCCCAATTTCCTGCTCTGTCTTATAACAATTATAAGTTGGAGCGGGACCAACGTTCTCCAGCACAGTAAAACAAGCGGGTTCGGTCAATATATCCGTTTTATTATCTTGATTAAGGCGTGATATGGTCGCTACCTGGAGAGAGAGAGAGAAGAAAACACTCAGCGTATGCTCTTGCAAGATCAGATTGGTTATTATTTTATCTAATCAGGATGGCTCCCACTGTTTTTATCAAATCTTCCTTCAAACCCTAAAAGGAAAGACTAGCCGGGATTAATTACACGCTACAAGTTCGCCAATCATTCAGCAAGGCCAGTGTCGGTACTTTGAGGGAGGTTCCCTGTGCTTTCGCACGGACCTAATTACAGTAAACCTCGTTTTCCCAGAGGCGTAACCCCGTTGACACCTTTCTAGACACCTAATTGATCGGCTAATTGTAATGTGTAAAACTTTCCCAGGAGTAATAATTACTCGCAGTGGGTATCGGGATCCAACTATCTCATAGAAGGTATGCAATCTCATTGCAAATTTCAACACTTGAAATTCCCGATAATTTTTCCCCTAACGTCCTATGACCTTGACGGAGGCCAAACTGCCCATAGTCCGCTAGTCAAGTTCAACCCGTCATTTCCTGATTTAATTAAACCGACCCGCATGACCCTTGACGGAGGCCAAACAACGCCGTACGAATACCCAAATCCAATCGCATCGTATGCTAGCAGATAAGCATTAGTTAGCTACCGTACACTACGCCTTGACGGAGGCCAAACTACCGCAGCACGAATACTAACCAGTACTTATCTGAAATGACAGAGGGCTAGGATAGGTTTTTATGAAAACCCTTTTTGCAACTTGGACGATCGGTGCTGCCCTTTTAGCGACGTGGAGGTCGGTTCTGGATTTGACTTGCTCCACTTCTTGCGGTGTGACGGATGAAGCTGACTTGTTTCGGAGGTGGAATTTGATTCTGCCAGGGAGGTCATTGGTTGTTTTGCTGACTTGATGTGATTTGGATTGTCATCAGCACCGCTACACTGGAATATGGTACCAGGAGCGAATCATCATTTTCCATGAGAGGATTTCAGGATTTCGATTTTTGTCTGGCATCTGCATTGCTGCACTGGAATAATGCCAGGAGCAACTCATCATTTTCCTCGGGAGGACTTAGGATTTGGATCTTGTTTGGCATCAACGTTGCTGCACTGGAATAATGCCAAGAGCAACTCATTATCTGCCCCGGGAGGACTTGGGATTTGGTTTTTGGGTCGGCATCAGCACCGCTTACACTGAAGCGTAACGCCATGAGCGAATCATCATTTGCCATGTCCCGTTGGGGAGCGATGGCTTAGGAGACAGGTTTAGATCCCTATCACCTAAAGCTTTTCAATTTTATGGGCCGTGAGGGTCCCATAAAAGCATTTTCTCCCTACGAGTCGTAAGGATCCCGCTGGTGTATTTTCTCCTTAGGAGCCGTGGGGTCTTCTAAGTGTGTTTTTTTCATTTGTGAGTCGTAAGGATCCCACAATGGTTTGTTCTCCTAATGTATCATGAGGACACATGAGTGGGTCTTCTCGATGGAGCATAATCCCAAGAGCACAGACCAGCCGCGTAACTGGTGATTGCGGTGGGGCATGGGTATGATGAGAATTATTTGAGCCCGTGGATTGTATACGGTAGTCAACTTGGGGACCAACCGTAGGGCTAGGAGAATTTTGAGAAATTGGATTTTGGTTGGCGTATGCATCGCTGCACTGGAATGTGGTACCAGGAGCGACTCATCATTCGTCGTTTGGGAACTTGGAATTTGGATCTTGTTTGGCATCAGCGTTGCTGCACTGGAATAATGCCAGGAGCAACTCATCATCTGCCTCGGGAGGACTTGGGATTTGGTTTTTTGGTCGGCATCAGCACCGCTAACACTGAAGCGTAACGCCAGGAGCGATTCATCATTTGCCGTTGCCCGTTAGGGAACGATGGCTTAGGAGACAGGTTTGGGTCCCTATCACCTAAGACTTTTCAATTTTATGAGCCGTAAGGGTCTCATAAAACCATTTTCTCCCTACGAGTCGAGAGGATCTCGCAGGTGTATTTTCTCCTTAGGAATCATAAGGATTCCTAAGTGTGTTGCCCCTTTGTGAGTCGTAAGGATCTCACGCAGGGATTTTCTCCTCACAAGGTCGAGAGGACCTTGCGAGTGTATTTCATTTCTTTTCACGAGTTTGCGCCCTTTCGTGTTATCACAAACTCGCCGGTAATCCTGCTGTTTTTACTCACGAAGACCTTTCGGTTTTCATCCGTGCCCGTTTTTCTTGTGTCTCACCGGCAGGATTTGGGAGACATAGGGGTCGTTTACACCCGTGGATTGTGTACGGTTTTGCAGGATGTATGATCTAGACCGTAAGGCTGATGTGCTCAATTCGCCTGCGACTTGGAGCATTCACGCGTAGTATTTCTTGAGATATCGGCCATTGATGGGTGGCATGAGC
Organism: Agapanthus africanus; assembly: GCA_030015575.1. Taxonomy (NCBI): domain Eukaryota; kingdom Viridiplantae; phylum Streptophyta; class Magnoliopsida; order Asparagales; family Amaryllidaceae; genus Agapanthus; species Agapanthus africanus. Next base: position 196,184,566 of record CM057351.1, read on the forward strand.
CTTTCTCCCTCGGCACTTATTAGTTGGTAGGATCCTCCGTCAAACACTTTCTCGATGACGTATGGTCCTTCCCAGTTTGGCTCGAATTTTCCCTTGGCATGTCGATTGGGGATGATCGGTCTTTTGAGGACCAAGACCAATTCACCTTTCCTGAAAGCGCGGAGATGGGTTATCTTGTCAAGTGCATCCGGTGTGCACAAAATCACATCTCATATCATGCGCCCAACATGAGAGAAAATCCAAATCAAGTGCATCCGTCATGAACGAATGAAATCGAAATCAAGTGCATCCCACATAGATGAATAAAATCAAAGTCAAGTGCATCCAACATGCACGAATGAAATCGCATCCAATATCAAGCGCCGAATGTGCGCAAAATCCAATCCAAATGCGTCAGGTCCGTAAAAAGCATCTAGTGCAGTAGCATGCCCGAAATGAACGGTAAGCGCCAACGCGCACGAAAATACAAATTTGGTAAAACGATTGCCCAAAGGCATAAATTGGCGCAACCAATGTACGAAATATAAATCTAGTGCAATCAACGCACGAAACAACCACCTGGCGCAACAAACGCATGAAATGCAAATCTAGTGCAATCAGTGCACGAAATACAAATACAGTGCATCCAGTGCACGAAATACAAATACAGTGCATCTAGTGCACGAAAACTCATCAATAACTCAAATGCGTAAAAAGCAACACCGAGTGCACTAAGGTGTATAAATCAAAAATGTATGCAACTATATGCACAAAATCCGTATCAATGCACTGCAAGCACATGTGAGCTATACCGAGCGCAAAAATCACATCATCCGTATGAAATCCACGAAATCATAAATACGTGCGGCCAAGGCACAAAACCGAATCTCAAGTGCAATAAATATGCACAAATCATAAACCAACACAACGGTTTATAAAACATATCACAAGCGCAATAACTATGCACCAAATATAAATACCCAGTAGGTGCAGCCATGGTGCACGAAATCAACATCATGAACTCATCATCAAAACTCAAATCCAAGCGATATAAGCGTGATACTCGGATCACAACGCAAATCGCAGCAAATGACATCAAGGTACAACTCCTACAATGTCGAAAAAGTATCGGTGCACCCAAACTGGCAGAGCAAGGACATCCGGTTTCCTCCTGCTCACGGTATGGCGTCTTCTGTCTCTGGGTCCTCATTTCCATGTGGATTACCAATCTCACAATTCATCGGCTCATCGACCCGGTCAGGTTTGCTAACGGGAACGATTCCGCTCCGGCACTTCTCTGGTCATCTCTCGGCCAACTATCATGACCACTCGTAAAGCAGCACGACACTGGCGTCGGCCTCTAGTCCTCTAAACACAAGTGACACAACTGATCCTGGTGCAAATCTATCACGACCCGAAATATTAGCTCGTGACCAGCACTTGAATCCAGCTACGTCTAAAGGCATAACGGAATTCAAGTAAGCTGAAACCCAGAAATCTAAACCTTTTATGAAAAATAAAGGGATGTGAGGTTTTGAAATAAAGGTATAATGAAATCAAGTTTTCTTAATGCATAGGTAAGAAACATGAATGATGCAAATGAAATTTTCTAGTTTGAAACATGTTTCGTCTTTTGAAAATTTTTGGCAGCACCTCCTTTGTATAATTTGATCCAAAACCACAAATACATAGCAAGAATAATGTCATCCCGAAGCGGGAGCTAGCTCTTCGCCAAACGGCAGATCACAACCACGCAATACAGTATAAATAAGTATACGACGCCCAACGGCGAAGTTCACCACAAAAGAGTAAAGAAATGAGCAAAATATAACCCCAAAAGGGAAAATAAAACCCATCGCTCAAATCTCACAACTACAAGTCTCACTAAGTCTCATCACTTATACATTTACAACTATTGATTGATTGATGGAGTTAACTAGATACAATATGAAATATGATACAAGAGTGGATACGATACAATGTCCCACTTACCAATGCAAAACACCCAAATAAAGCTGTGTGACAGCGAATCCGCTACTGATCCAAGCGGTCAACCTGCAAGAACTGTGGCACAACGGGGGTGAGTTGCCAACTCGTGAATAGAAATATATCTACAAGTAGAAATCGAATAAACAACGACTCCTAGGTCAACTATATCATACAGGTAATACTATGATATCTAGGGTGACCGGGTCGTATATGTGCCAACAAGGTAGTCAATATCTATATGCATGTGGATCTCGTCCACCCATAATATCAATGTCTATATGCACGTGAATGTCATAAAAGGGCATGCATGAAAGTATGAGGATATATATATATATATATATACATATATATATATATATATATATATCAACGGTGTCCCTCCCGACACATCAAAATCATGGAACCAGAGTGCCTAGCATCGACACTCGAAAACATCATGAAAACAGTGCCCAACATCGGCACGTAAATCCTCATATATCGGGCATCCGCCAGTCCGGGTCAGCCCCCTCTCATATATCGGGCATCCGTCTGTCCGGGTCATGTAGGGTTCCTAGGCACTCTAGTGAGGTCTCACATGGCATCAAACATGCCAATTTCAAATTTTAACGGTGCCTACAAACCCTAACAAGATCGTTTGCTAGATTTCTAGGAGAAAAAGTGAACTAGTTAACACTTAACTAAGGGAATACGGAAATAAAACCTTTATAGATCCGTTTGCTCCAACTCCATAGCTCCGCAACGAAGTCCCCTCGCTGTCCATAAGAAGTCCCGGGCTCTAGCGTCGGCTTCGTCGGAGAATGGGCAAGCTAGGTCGTCGATGTCCATGCCGAAGATGATCTACGTCGAGGCATCGCTAAATTAAGCTCCAACTTCATCAAGTCCAAAAACTTGTGAAGAGAACACACTCTACTACTTGGCAAGAGGTAGAGGATGAAGAAATAGGAAGTGGGTAGACTTTAGAATTGGATTTCTCACTCATTTGCTCAATTCACCATTGATGAAGAAAGCTTTTTCTTCTTGAGTTCAAGGAAGAAGAAGAAGAAATGATATGATAAGTTAAATTAAAAAAGAAAAGAATAATCCATTCTTATCATAACATAACCCAAGGTAAGTGTAGATAATTGACCAAGGTTAAAGAATGGTTAGGGTTAAGGAGATGAGACAAAAATGGTGACTTAATGAAAGCTTCATGAAGCTTCTTGTTGAAAACAAAACTAGCCACCATTTTTCACTTCTTTTCCTTTTCTCATTTATCTTTTAAATGCAAATGAAAAGATAAATGAATGAATAAAAGAAAACCCTAATCATTTACTTACCCTAGGTTTAATTCATTACACTTAACACAAAAGATATGTATCATCAAACATGATACAATCAAGTGCACAAAAATCATATCGCATATGCAATGCGCACACCCGAGTGAGAAAATCCATTTAAAGTGAACCAATACTAGTTAATGCAAAGTAATATATCAAATATATAATTATTCATTAAATCATTAAATCAACAGTTGATTTAACGATCCGGTCATATCGCATATAACCGACCAGTATCCTATGTATCGGCTTATCGAATCAACCTTTGATTCGATAACTAGGGTATATCGCATATAACCTAATCGATACATTCACCGCGAGAATGGAATACGGTATCACATACACGAATTATTCTCGGTCCCGCACATATCTCATATGCGCTCCTATTTCGTTTCGCTTGAGCCAGGAAACCTCTGTGTAGGACTCTAAAGACTCGTCAATACGTCGGCAGCAGATGATGATCATATCAAACACCCACAAGCCGCAGGCGGTCTGCTAAATGTAACGGCCACCCGGGTATTGAGTGATCAGAAGATCGACGAGCAAGCCCGCTCACACTCCTGTGAATCCAACCAGTAACACTACCGTACAGTCCGGTCTGATCGTCTGATATGTCGCATATCTTGCCTAGGGGTGGTAAACGTCAGACCCCAATAGCTCGATAAGTCGTGTCGATATGAGGTCTATAACAATTCGAGAAACTACTGGTAACACTTACCAGTAAATCTCAGCAACCCGGGCCAGGGATTTCCTGTTATAGCCAATCGAACACAGCGCAACATCAACCCCCTATACCGGGAGAGACGGATCCCCTCCTATCGCTCATTGCCTCCATGTGACTCGGGACTGTACCCAAAAACCACCGTTTTGCACGCCCTCTTGGACGTGGTAAGATGGAAATCAAAGCACAGTGGGAACCACACAAGACTCTATGACGATCTCGGGTCAACAGACTACTCTGTACCAGTGTCACCAGAGAACTGCCATCTGACGTGAGGTATAATACCATCTGGGAGTTCTCGGCGAGTCCGTCCAGTGTACCCAGTCTCTACTGAGCACCCATATATCATCTCTGATGTCAAACACCGATGGATATGGGATCATCCATCGCCCATCTGTATGGGTCGAGAAGGTACACGCTAGTCTACTCTGGTATATCGATGCCCCGTCTCGATACACCCACGACTAGGGACTTTGAAGGATGTGGACTACCATGTCCCCACTAGTATGATCCGCATCATAGTCCAGATAGTCAAGTACACATCCTAAGGGCTTTACCAACATGTAACAGAGAGACAATCAGTGTACACGTTAAGGTAAAGGGTAACCAGATAGCATACTATCATGTCGAGCAAGAAAGTCCTCCCTATATATGTCCCAGCATCCACTACAATATACATCCTATGTACAGTAATGGCCTCTAGGGCATACATATAACTAACAGGTCAGCCCTCTCTCATATATCGGGCATCCGTCGGTCCGGGTCAGCCCTCTCTCATATATCGGGCATCCGTCGGTCCGGGTCAGCCATCTCTCATATATCGGGCATCCGTCGGTCCGGGTCAGCCCTCTCTCGTGTATCGCTCTAGCACCGAGAAAACACATGGTGGACGCACTGAAATATCATATCAAGGTAAACCGGGTTTTTAAACAGTGCGTATTTTCATAAAATAGTACTCCGGTTCCCAAATCCAGAAATAACATAAATCAAATCTAATGCGTAAAATAATAGAGCATGATGTATGCGACATGTAAAAAGGAATGCGAGCATCTCCGTGTATCGTGCAACATGGAATAGTGATATGACATATTAAGGGAAAACCGATCCTTTAAAATGATTCCAGTTTTTAAAATATAACATGCGGTTCCTAATTTTATAATAAATCCAGTTATCTATGTAGGTACAATATGTATATGTCATGATGCAGCAACTTTACTGTGTAGTGACATGGCAATCATCGATGATGAAGTGTGTGAGCCGGCAAATATGTGTACGTGTAACATACGCATCATCGATAATGGTGCAGGTGTACTATCACGGGTATATGCAATGCAATAATAATATCATGAATGCAGCACATGGTAAATCATTGGCTAACAGCTATAAGGTATACGTAACTATCATATGTCCGAGTCGGGGAATCTATCAATCGGCATCTAGCCCAATAACATCGCGTACGGTATAATCCATCGCACGAAAACCTCTAGTCAAGGGTTAGGATCAATCCGCAAGTCAAACCCATCACGCACGGAATATCATCGTGCGGCGGCATTATACTTAAAGGGATCCTATCATCCTATACGACAAATGAGGGTACGGCCTAATATCGCTTATGGCCTATCATCCATGATTCACAACATTCTATATATATATAACCCTATATACCTATGTCCCAGGTCGCATCTGCAATAATCTCATATCAGGGGACCGGCAGGGTATAAATCATTTCGATCGACTCGCATCCGTATACCATCATATCATTTCATCATATCATTATATCATCAAATTCGTCTTGTATTCTTTCATCGCATTTATGTCTCATATCATTTTGAATTTACATAAACACGCTATCTCTACTATGTATAAGTATCTAACCTAACAAACACACCCGAACCATACAATCAGATTTTTAAAGAAGTGAATCGTAGTTTTGAAAACAGGGGTTACGGTGTTTTTAAAGAAAAGATATCATTTGAAAATCCATAACATCCCTCAAGATATACATTTAAAAGATACATACGATTCTTGGTTTAGAAAAAGGTATGGTTCGGATGACGCATCTACATCGACTATCTAGTCCTACAGAACCCTAAGCGGTAGTATCGCTAAACATCATCCTAGGGTAGTAGTAGCTGCATATCAAACTTAACTATCCTCTAGTTTCTAATATGACTACATACCTATCTATATTCTAACCCTACTTTCCTAATTTAGGTTTCCTAACCATACTCTATGAATCGGTTTCCATCAGAAGTTTGCGGGGGTGCTATACGCCATCCACCCGACTTCCCCGGTAGATATAGATCTACTCACCTGGTCTTCGCTCGCCGAAATCGATGACGCCACGCTTTTTCGCCTCGTATTCCATGCGAGGGTACATACAATAATAACCAATCGCAATACGTATTAAAATCGATGCAGAAAACCGATACAGCGCACAGTGTGCTCACAGGTTAGAACCTATGGCCCAAACATGCAAATCCAACAAACCACCCCTGTTGTCGATGTACGAACACCCGACAACCAAATATAAATCCAAATATCAAGAAAGTGCATTTAAAAAATACGGAAAACATCGCCTAAAACACACCAAAATGCTCCCAGATTTTCCCCAGATGACAATTAGCCAAAACTGCATATAGGAGAGGTCTAATTTAGTGCAAAATGAGCCCTGGAACAAATATGACCCAATCCATCCAACTCTTGCCGCAAATTGCGGCCAGAATGATTAAATCTGCGGCCAAAGGTTTGAATTAGGGGCTCGGGTCTTGGTGGTAGCTTCCTAGGTGCCTGCACGACTCACTGTCAGCTCAATTTAATTTTTGGTGCCCCCGGGTTGCTCCAGATTCCAGAACACCTTCACAGATCACACATTTATCCGATGTCGGGTTTCTAAATCCATGTTTTGGGGTTTCTAAGGTTTGGTCTAGGTCATTAAACACCATCTAAGTTTAGTTAACAGCTACTAGGAATCACCCAATTCAAACCAACACTCAAATCTTCACTAGGGTTTCCCAATGTTCACTACCTCCACAATATCACATCTAAACAAATATAAATACATAAGTAAATGGAAAACTACCCAATTAGTGAAGGAATTACCTCATTAAGCACCCATGAATGCCCCCCAAGATCATCAAAACTGAATTTTTCTTGGTCCCATGTATAGAGCTTGAAGAGGGGATTAATATTTGTGAAGGGTGTGTTGGGTTTTGGGGATTGTTAGGAGATGGATCTAGGGATTATTTGAGGAGGGTTAGGAGCTTGAGGAGATGAAGAGGATGATGGAAATGGTGAGGGATTTTGAATTGGGCAGCAGCCCCCCCCCTCTCTCATTATAATTCACACACACTCTCTCTCATCACTAGTATACCTACCCCATCATTATGTCCCCTTGACTTTTCCTCTCTCTTTCTTTTTCTTTTCCCACAAAAAACCATAATATAAGGCCCAAATGAAATGAACCATGTAATAAAATGAAACATGTCATGGTGCACTAACCATGGAAACTGTAAAAAACGCGGATTTGGCTTAATCGCGATTAGCAGTGCACTAATCGGGTTTTTATCGAAACTGCGTATAATAAAATTTAAAAATGCCAAATCCTTTAATTATATTATTAAATGAATAAATCATTTTAATTTCTATTTATTTCATAATTATTGGTATATATTTATATCCTTTTTCGAAAACCCAAATTTCGCAAATCGGCAGTTTTCGGGAAAAATATTATTTAAATATTAAATTCCCAAAAATAATATTTTATATTTTCTGAAATGTTACAATCTTCCCCCCTTAAATAAATTCGGTCCCCGAATTTAAATTTAAACCCCCAAAATCTAAAACATTTCAATAATCAGCTAAAAACAGCGGGGCTCCGAAATCATGGAAATCGCAGAAATAACACAGCGCGTCAAGTGCGCATAAAAACGAGTACAAAACTCAAAATTGAACTCCGTCAAGCGTTACGCGAATCATCTGATTCGCACGCATATCCTCGGAGTTACAATAGAGATGCAGATCTCGAAATCCACTACTGAAATCTAACATACATTAGTCAAATTCTATAATACGTGTATAGTACGCATCTTTGGAAAACTCAAAATCTGAATGAAATGCTTGCAAAATCTTTTCTAAATCGCCGTGGGAATGCGTAACTCACGGCATAACTGACGGACGCTCATTTTAAAATAATAATATATGTCCATATATGTTTTCTTAAATACTCGTTCCGTCGTTTTCAAAACATCCCAAAAGGTTTTCCTTTATAACGTTCGTGTCGCTCACGGACACTTAAGAACTAGCGAGACTATAGATCCTCTTGAAAACCCTTTGTTAAACTTTTAATGCATGCGAAGTATTCAGGTACTGTCCTCGGATCAGACCCGTTTGGCTACTACAGAATATAGTGCACAAAATAAAAACAAAGTGCTCAAAAGAAAAATCAGCCTCAAAGGGCGTATCCAATAATCACATGCGTCTGGTGCGCATGGAAATCAAATACAAATACATGTACCACAATAAGCACAAAGCAAATCTAGGTGCAACAGGTGTGCACGAAAGCATTTGTCTAGTGCAACGGGTGTGCACGACAACAATATCGGGTGCATTTGATGTGCACAAGAATCCAATCAGGTGCACAAGGTGCACAAAACAATATCGAGTATAAAATCGAATCATCGGTATAAAATCCATGAAATCATAAACATGTGCGGCTAAGGCACAAAATCGACATAAAGTGCTATAAACATGCACAAATCAAAAACCAATACCATGGTGTATAAAAACATATCTCAAGTGCAATAACTATGCACAAAATGTAAATACTCAGTAGGTGCAGCCATGGTGCACGAAATCAATATCAGGAAACCCGTCATCAAAACTCAAATCCAAGCGATATAAGCGTGATACTCAGATCACAAACGTAAATCGCAACAAAGGACATCGAGGTACACCGCCTACAATGTCGAGAAATAACTCCGTGCGCCTAGAAACTGGTAGAACAAGAACATCCGCTTGCCTCCTTAGAGCTTAAGGACACTCGTAAAGTAGTACGTCACTGGCGTCGGCCCCTGTCTCTCTGAATACACGTGACACCTCTGATCCTAGGTGCAAATCTCTTTGCAGCAGTGTCCCGGAAAGAATCCTGCTCAAGGTCTCTTCCGATCTCGCCTATGCCGAACTGTACAGAGGCTGGTACTCTTACATAACCCTTCCTCGAAAACTGGTCGTATCCCAATGCCTCTACATGCGTATCACATCTCCGATGTCAGCGGAGTGGAACGTCACCTCGTCGAATTCTCGTGCGAACTCTCCACTTCACTCGGCTCCAATGTCGACTTATTCGGACTCGTTTTCTCGGGGCTGCATGGATTGCGCTCCATCGGCTATGCTCGTATCTGCAGTCTCCCATTCAATGTATCCCATCACAAGGTATCCGAATGATGTCGAACCATCCGATCGATATGTCAGAACCTCATAATCCCCCAAGAGATCAACATCTTGGGTACAGTTTAATAGTATCGAGTACATGCCACAGCATCAGTGATCCAACCGTAGAAGGGCAAACCCAAGCCTCACTAGTGGCGCCATGGAACTGCCGTAAACCCTAAGGTTCAAAGGCTTTCACATGGTCATTATGTCGAGTTAGGGTTTCATTCTTCTAGAGGGTCCATAGAATTGCTTGCACGTCTTTCCGAATACTTTAAACTTGGAATATGGTTCCCTAACATTCGATCGTCTCTATCAACTCTCAACGAATCTGCGTGAAGTCGTCTCTAGCTGGAATCAATCTATGAGATGACCTCGCATCGGGTAGCGAACGAACCACATGTCCTAGTCCTTCACCCTTGGGTGGCTAGCGACCTTCCATCATACCTCTAAGTATATACTTATGCTGTAGTAGCTCCAACCTCTGGGCGATACCTCGTCATTTGCAGCAACAACTGGCTCATTCGTCTGTACGCAGAACAACGCCTCAATCCTCCCGGAAAGGCGATACATTGGCGGTCATCTCTAAATCGGTCTGCTCTAAATCTGAGTAAGAAACTCCACACTGGAAATCTTCATATCAACTGGGCCTGCGTCGGCGCATCAATCTGACGAATCACCTTCGTCTCTCAAATCGGGGTAGGCTAGCTATCATCTATCGCATTTCTGCCTAGAAGCCCCGGCGGTCTCAGCTCGTAAGCCCCGGAAGCGACATCCTATCAATCTCAGCAACAACTGGGCCATCTGTCTGCACGGTAGGCGACACCCTAAACTCTGAGGTATGCTGTACATCAACAGTCCTCTCTCAACTGCAGCTCTGACAAAGGCCCAATCATCCGGTGTGAAACCAAGCACTTGCCTCCACAAGATGTCACAATCATTAATACTAACTCGAGACGTTCCCATGTCACCAGAAAACACAATGGTCGGCCCTCGTACCAGACGAGCTCGCCCAGACCGTAACACTAGCAGCAGCTCAACTGCGCTCAAACAATGGTGACAGGAACCTCAATCGAGTATCAAAGAGAGCAGATCAACGGCATGAGAGGAAACGACAAATCCGGTATAGATACATGATCATAAGAAGGAACAGCATCAATGAAATTATAATCATGGAACTAATAGAATCGAGGATCTCCAAGGGATGTATAATCATGGATACAAAGAGAATCACAAGACTCAAAAATATGTACATCCTAAGGTTTCTTAAGTGGAGTATCGTATCGTAAATATGCCGCGGAACATACGTACGGTACGTTACTCTACTCAAGCTACCTACTCCATCAATCAGGGTCAGCCTATGAAACGAAAGTTCGGGTCTAATACCACCCCCCCCCCCCCGTTCAAGTCTATGTTCCGTAAGGTCAAGCCTAGGTTCCGAAATACACTCCCGCCCTAGACTCCGCATAGTCAAACATAGACTCGAACCAAGGTTAAACCTAGCGCTTTGATACCAACTTTGTCACGACCCGAAATATTAGCTCGTGACTAGCACTTGAATCACTCCACGTCTAAAGGCGTAACGGAATTCAAGTAAGCTGAAACCCAGAAATCTAAACATTTTATGAAAAATAAAGGGAGGTGAGGTTTTGAAATAAAGGTATAATGAAATCAAGTATTCTTAATGCATAGGAAAGAAACATGAATGATGCAAATGAAATTTTCTAGTTTGAAACATGTTTCGTCTTTTGAAAATTTTTGGCAGCACCTCCTTTGTATATTTTGATCCAAAACCACAAATACATAGCAAGAATAATGTCATCCCCAAGAAGGAGCTAGCTCTTCGCCAAACGGTAGATCACAACCACGCAATACAGTATAAATAAGTATACGACGCCCAACGGCGAAGTTCACCACAAAAGAGTAAAGAAATGAGCAAAATATAACCCCAAAAGGGAAAATAAAACCCATCGCTCAAATCTCGCAACTACAAGTCTCACTAAGTCTCATCACTTATACATTTACAACTATTGATTGATTGATGGAGTTAACTAGATACAATATGAAATATGATACAAGAGTGGGTACGATACAATGTCCCACTTACCAATGCAAAACAACCAAATAAAGCTGTATGCCAGCGAATCCGCTACTGATCCAAGCGGTCAACCTGCAAGAACTGTGGCACAACGGGGGTGAGTTGCCAACTCGTGAATAGAAATATATCTACTAGTAGAAATCGAATAAACAACGACTCCTAGGTCAACTATATCATACAGGTAATACTATGATATCTTGGGTGACCGGGTCGTATATGTGCCAACAAGGTAGTCAATATCTATATGCATGTGGATCTCGTCTACCCATAATATCAATGTCTATATGCACGTGAATGTCATAAAAGGGCATGCATGAAAGTATGAGGATATATATATATCAACGGTGTGCCTCCCGACACATCAAAATCATGGAACCTGAGTGCCTAGCATCGACACTCGAAAACATCATGAAAACAGTGCCCAGCATCGGCACGTAAATCCTCATATATCGGGCATCCGTCAGTCCGGGTCAGCCCCCTCTCATATATCGGGCATCCATCAGTCCGGGTCAGCCCTCTCTCATATATCGGGCATCCGTCAGTCCGGGTCAGCCCTCTCTCATGTATCGCTCTAGCACCGAGAAAACACATGTTGGACGCACTGAAATATCATATCAAGGGAAACCGGGTTTTTAAACAGTGCGTATTTTCTTAAAATAGTACTCCGGTTCCCAAATCCAGAAATCACATAAATCAAATCTAATGCGTAAAATAATAGAGCATGATGTATGCGACATGTAAAAAGGAATGCGAGCATCTCCGTGTATCGTGCAACATGGAATAGTGATATGACATATTAAGGGAAAACCGCTCCTTTAAAATGATTCCAGTTTTTAAAATATAACATGTGGTTTCTAATTTTATAATAAATCCAGTTATCTATGTAGGTACAATATGTATATGTCATGATGCAGCAACTCTACTGTGTAGTGACATGGAAATCATCGATGATGAAGTGTGTGAGACGGAAAATATGTGTACGTGTAACATACGCATCATCAATAATGGTGCAGGTGTACTATCACAGGTATGTGCGATGCAATAATAATATCATGAATGCAGTACAAGGTAAATCATCGGCTAACAGCTATAAGGTATACGTAACTATCATATGTCCGAGTCAGGGAATCTATCAATCGACATCTAGCCAAATAACATCGCGTACGGTATAATCCATCGTACAGAAACCTCTAGTCAAGGGTAAGGATCAATCAGCAAGTCAAACCCATCCCGCACGGAATATCATCGTGCGGCGGCATTATACTTAAAGGGATCCTATCTGTTAGAGATAGTGCCCTCAGAGTCAATTATTGGATCACAGGCACGTGATTGCAATGATTAAGGGAGGACCTGTCCCAGTAAGACAGTCTTACTCGAGATGATAGTATGCTATCTGGTTTATCTTTATCATCGTGTACTGCTTTAGGTGACCTGACAGGTCACTATTTCACGTTGATAGAGCCCCTAGGATTCTTGCTTGACTACCAGCAGTATGAGGGCGATCATATACGTGAGAGCTGGAAGTCTATAAGCATATCCTTAAATGGTCCCTAGTCATGGGAGTTTCAAGACAGGGCATCGATACTCCAGAGTAGACTAGTGTATACAGTCGAGACCCCGACGAGGGGCGGTGGCCGGTCTCACAAGCCACTGGTGTCAGTTGGTTCACCTAAGATGTATACAGGTGCTCATTGGATTATGAGTACACCGAACAGGACTCGCCGGGAACATGCTAGTTGTTCTTATACCTGACGTGAGATAGCAGTTCCCGGGTGACATGTGTACAGGTTAGTTCATCGACCTGGGGATCGTCATTTGTCTCGTGTGAGTTCCCACTGTACTTTGATTACTACCCTACCACGCTCAAAGGAGACGTGCAAACAGGTTTTAGTTGGGTACAGTCCCGAGCCACATGGAGGCAGTGAGCGGATCTTCAGGGGTTCGTCTCTCCCGGTATTGTGGGTGAGGTCGCGCTGTGTCTAGGAGCGCCATTACACAAAGCTCTCGGATGAGGCAGAAGATTTACTGGTAGGTATTCCAGTAGTATCTCAGGGTGTTCTGGGCTACACTCCGACACGACTTGTACCGCTTTTGGGGGTCTGACTTTTACCAACCCCCTAGGCCCGTCATGCGATACTCATAGACGAACGGACCGGACTGTACGGATATTGTCACTGACAGGCTCAGTAGGGTGTCAGGATGAGTTCGCTCATCGAAGTCCCTTTTGGTCAATAGCTGGTGGCCCGTTACGTATTGGCTTATACCTTATACCTCTGACGTGCTAGCGGTTAAATCCACAACCAAGGTGTTGACGAGTCTTTAGAGTCCCCCACATAAAGTTACTCAAGTTTCGGGCGAAACGCTGTAGTGGCCGTATGGAGATATGGCATGATTCGATCAGATACGTGCGGTATTGCACGGATCAGGATCGGACGATTAGTACTAGAGGTCGTATGGATATATGACAGGGTTCGATCAGATACGTGTGGTATTGCACGGATCAGGATCGGGCGGATTATACTAGCCGGTTTTGGTTTAAGCCGGATCCTAGTATAGTACAGTGTAGATTTTGTCTCTTTGCATTTGCATTTCGGTCGGAATACAGATGCGGGTGTGTATACACAGTATCGGGGTTTTCCTGTAATTTATTACGAGACCAGTTTTCTGGAGTTGCCAGTTTGATTTCCGTTTCGGCCATTTTCATTTGTATCCTTCATTGGCCGAAGATTGGTGGAGGAGGGCTTATTTGCAATTGTGCAAATAAGCATTTGTGGAGGGGGTATTTGCATCTTCTTGTATCATGATGGTGCACCATCCATTGACTTGACTTTTTGCTTCATGATTGTGGTTGACTCCTTTGGTTCATGATTGCTTGACTTTGTGATGAGATGGTTGTAGTTGGAGTGTTGGGTTTTGTTATGATCATTTGATTTTCTCATCATCACTTGCTTTCCACTCCCCCCCTTGTCTTTGCTCTCTCTCTCCAATCACACATGAGGCCGGCCACTTTTTGGTGGGGGGGCTGATTGGTTTTGTGGTGGGGGTTAAAGCTCTCATTTTGGTTGGAAAAATACTCTCTAGTTCATCACAAAAGTTTCACACTCCATCCCTCCACAAAATGGCAATCTCCTTGAAACCCCAAAAGACATTGAGGACTACACTACATTCTACAGCAAATCTTGGGCACGTCGACTTGCCAGCTTCGTGCCCGAGTTGCCTCGGTATAGAGGCGGGAGCCCGTAAAAGAAGCAGGCGATGTGGTGCCCTTCCGGCGACGAGGTGGAGACCGGAGCCTCCGCGGGAGATCGGGACGACGACGAGAAGAGAGGAGGACACGGATCACTCGGTATATCTCTCTTTACCATCTAGTTGTTAGCTAGGACTAGTTAATGGCCCGATCCGGGTTTTAGTGCGCGTTGGTGCCGGTTCAAGAAAATTAAAGTTAGCCATCGCTTCCGCATTTGGCCTCGGGATGGAGGCCGGGGCGCCGCCGTGCACTAACAGTGGTATCAGAGCCTCGCCATTAACATAGTCTAGCTTTATCTAATGTGTTTTACATTTCTGATCGAACAAAAATCCCAAAACCCGCGTTTTCATGCATATCAGTTTCTGTCGAAATTTTTTTGTCTCGAAATTTGTTTTCAGGGTGTTGCAGAATGATGTGCAGGGAATCCTAAGAACACTATAGAATTTTGGTCACCTGATCCTTCCGTACGACCGCGGAACTGCGGCCATAACCCCTCTTTGGCCACGGTTCCGCCGCAGGAATTTGGATTCACGTCACCAATTTTTTGCACTGGGCTTGTGGACTGAAAATAGGGGTTCTGGTATACTTTATTTGGGCCCGGAATTTCTGTGAGTGCTACAGTATTGCTTGGGGGCCCACTTGGTAAAATTTGATCGATCTGATATTCTAAACACATTATTTCACAGTATTTACATTATATCTGCGACCGTGAATGTCACTTGATCGGTAAATCCTGTCTAACTGCTATAGCCCGGTTAGACGGATTTGCGAACGTGACTTTCACGTTGATGTTCTGTGTTATGCTGTGATGTTGCGGATTGGTCGTGGGGGATAGCTTGGATGCAATGCTAGTACAGTTTTTTTGTATTATGTACTTTTGATATTACGGGGCGAGCGTCCGACATGTGGACTGCCGTCACTGCCTGTTTGTATTATTATTTTGGGGCACGACCAGGTCGCGGTCGATGTACCCGTTGTATGTATATTTTACTTTCTGTACTAGGATTACCCCAAGGAGGGGTGCACGGATAGCCGGGTTCTAGAGGGAAACAAGCTCGCATCTCATGGCATTGAGACGGAGGGGGCTTCACTCTAGGATTGGCGGGCTATTCGCCGCACTCGTAGGGGGTACAGGTTGACCCAAGAGGGGTGCCCAAATTACCGGATTCCGTGAAGTGCTGGGTAGTCCATTCACGGTGCTGAAGGGGGCTGCCTCGCTTCAGGTTTTGGCGGGTAACTTGCCGCGCCCGTAGGGGTCTAGGATTTCATTGCACAGGCTATCCACACGACCAAGGGAACGTCGGGTTTCAGTAGTGGCTCTGTGAAACCCGGGGATCCCAGATATCTGTATTGTTCTGTGATGCTGTACATTTCTATGATGCTGCATTTTATCACGCCTTGAGCGAAATATAATATATTGGTATATATATTAGTAGATGTTGTATATGTTTTGCATCCGCGCTAGTCCAGTCCCCGCTCTGTCATTAGTTAGCTAACCTAACGGGTAATGACGGGACCCAGTGGCGAATGCGGATGGCATATACGTACATCAGTATATTTTCGTTCTTTGTGGTGTGATCAATTGATGGGACTGCGTTGATTCAGACCAATGCAAGTTAAAAACAAACCTAATCTGATGTTGTTGGAACACTTTTCAAAAGGCTGTTATTGCAAGGACGTTCTCTTTTGTTTTGCATCGTGGTATTCAGTTGGAATATCCTGCTCCTCAGTCGACGAGGCAAGGGCCGAGATCCCTTTACCTGGAGTGACCCCTTGGACAAAAAGTTTGCGTCAGGGCATTAACTTCACTATAGCCGATTACTTTTGCTTTGCATCGTGGTATTCAGTTGGAATATCCTGCACCTCATTCTACGGTGAAAGAGCCGAGATCCCTTCACCGGGAGTGACCTCTTTAGCAAAGGTTTTCGTCACTATATTTTTAAAAGCTATCCGTTCCTTCAACGATATCAAGTTCATTACGTTAAAGGTTTTCTCCAGAAACCATTCGTAGCCCTCCGTCGTTTTATATGGGTAGTCAATAGTATTCAAGCTGTGTTTGTTGGCCAAAGTCAAGGCACAGTGTTTGGTAGCTGTTGGTTATTCATATGCAGCATAGATAGATGCGTTGGTTTGGAACAGTCGTACTGCCTTGTTGGCCAAAGTCAAGGGTATGTACGGGTGGATTCAAATCAACCTGGAGAATGACGGGTAGAACTTGACATGTGACTTTTGATTTGTTGGCCAAAGTCAAGGTCATAAGAGCATGGGGTCAAAATCACATCGCGAGTTTCTAAAGAAACTGAAACTTGCCAGATATGCGCATACCTTCTGGAGTGTGACACCGTGAGCGGATTCCGTCAAGTTATCATGCGATGATAGTTGGATCCCGATTCCCACTGATGAGTTGGTTTACTCCTCGGGTGTTCCCGACTAATTCTTCTTTTAGGTTTGGAGGAGAATTTGACGGTACAGTGGGAGGTTTCAAGATTAGATAAATTGGTAACCATTCTGATCTAGGTTAGAGTGCACGCTGAGTGTTTCTTTTCTCTCTCTCTTTTGCAGCGACCATTGACCTGACTCTAAGACTATGACTCAGTGACCAAGTTGACCGAACCTTCTTATACACTGGCCTTTGGATTGTCAGAGTTGCAAACCTCATTGCCACTCCTACTTTTGCCCTTTTCTCCAGGACACCCTGTATTACTACGAACGTCCACTTCCATTGGACAAAACCATCGTATGGTTAGATACGAACTCGAAGTAATTTATTCGAGGATGGTTTCCGGTTCTGGAGAAAACGGATAGGACTATTCAGTTGTTTTTTCCTTTTACCCTCTCTCAGGTTGTGAGTACTCCTTGGTTTAGGAGTAATACACCTATTACGCAAATTGGATAGTCTTCTTCCAAACCTTAGGCTGGTGCCGAACGGTGGGGAATGAAGAAAACCAATTAGCATAACGATGGTGTGCAGAAGGTATTAAGTTAATACAAAGCAAGGGATTAGTAGGAGGGCAAAGTAAATTGCGACTGATATTCACGACCAAACCAAGTATTTCTTCGCCAATCCTAAAATCACCTTTGTATTCCTCCAGGACACTCCGTATCACTACGAAGATCCACAGTTTTTTGGATACTCCATCGTATGGCTATATACGAACTCGAAAGGAACTTGTTCCAGTTCGGGGATGGATTCTAGTTCAGGAGAAATAGGAATAAGGTTTATTCGGTTGTCTTTTATCTTCACCTTCTCTCGCATTGTGAGTGCTCCTAGGATTAGGACAGCACACCCATTATGCTTATTGGATAGTCTTCTTCCAAACCATAGGCTGGTGCCGAACGATAGGGAAGAAAGAAAACCATTTGGCCTAAAGGGGTGTGCAGGAGGTAATGACTAAAGACATATAAAGGGATTTGGAGAGGTGGCAAAGAATTATACGGTTATAGTCGTGAATACTGGAAGAGGCATTACTAGGAATACCGGGATACCCCATCAAAACATTTCAATGTTTCAGTTTCACTGTGTAATGTTAAAAGAAAACTGATTTCCCGATTAGATACTTACTCCAGGGTATGTATTTACCAGGTATGATTCTCACATCTGTATGGTTTTACAGATGATGAGTAGGAGTAAGTTATTGGGAATTGGGTGATCATCCTCATTATATCGGGATTCGTTGTAATCGGTGATATTTGAGGAAATCACCTGGGCTGTTTGCCGGTCGGCAAATATTTGGTTTTGAATATCCGCTGTTATGCACCAATTTCGAATTGATATATCTGTACGTCTATTTTCATAGAGTGAGATATACCTTTTTGAAATTATGTCTATGACATTTACCTATATCAGTGGATGGTTAGGTAAGGAGTATTAAACAGCGGTGTAATTCTTCATAACCATAGTACAGTTTTCAACCTACGACACACAGGGAATGAGTTATTAGACTCAAGGGACTTATACAGAGTATTGTATGTTGTCCAGGGTCCATCAGGACAGAGGGGTTGGTCCTCGCACTATATTCGGTTTACTTATGACTTCTCTAGTTTTTAGACAGGTGTTTCGTGGAAACACAGGGTCTGAATTTTGAGAAGTTATAGGTATTTGAAGAAAGTAGAGAACCAGGTATTGCAAGTATCGGGATTCTTAAAAGTGATCGAAGATGTAGATACTTGTGTATGGTATTCAGTTGATAGTAATGATTAAGAGAACTTGCTTCTCTTTCAGGTTACTCATAATTGGAAGCATTCCTAAGTTGAGTAACGCTGATCGGCCTCCTTCCATTTAGTTGACATGCACTGGAGACAGCTGCATGATTTGAATCTGGTTCAATTAAATCAGTGCCTCTGGTTCTATATTGGATATAGAACAGTTCATATCTTAACGATGTTAAGGTACGCGGAGTTGTCCGGCATATGCTTAAAACCAGACTCTAGATAACTCAAGGCACGTTTCTGTAATGGCTGTTTGTGGGTTGACCCAGGCTATGACGAGGGTTGACTTTCTACCATCTGGAAGATCAATAGTGATATTGTTCTAGACTCGCCACAGTTTTATTAAAAATGGATTTTTTCAGAAAAACAGTAGTGGGAGTATGGTAGAACTGGAAGTGATTCCAGAACCACAAACGATTACTGAAGATTTGATAGGAACCTAAAGATTCAATCTGGTTTGACATTCCATTGGCCACTCCGCAGATAAGGTGGGTAACTTCAGGCACCCGAGAGGTACTCCGGTAGCCTCAAGGACGGTGACAAGGAAGTTCTTGTTTACCCACACTTGCTATTGCTGTTGTTCCAGGCTGCGGGACCCGGCAGGAGGATGAGTATAGCGTCGTTCTGAACTGGCTTCAGAAGTGTACGTGTATATGACTCTGCCAGAGGGTTGTCGTAGTCAGTGGGAGCAGCGGAAGCATTGGTGGACAGGTAGCTTATGTCTATTTATAGACTAAAGCAGATATAGCGGAGATAGATCATCAATTTCTGATGTGACAGTCATAGGTTTGACTTCATCAGAATAGGGGATGGATCTGTTGAGAAGGTAATAGGGTGTGATGTCATGGCATTTGGATGACATACACAGAGTAGGAAGTGATATTCCTATACTACAATCGGTTATACTTTGGTCGTCACACAGTGGTTTCTCCACATGGGACTTGGACATTATATCAAACATACTGGTTACTAGATCTATGGTTTTAGATCTAGATTTGGGTGGTTTCCTAATTAAGGGTACTTAGACAGCATTCTAAGAGTATTTAGAATGGACGACTCCTGGCACGGTAGTGTACCTGCAGGTAATGGTGTCACCCTCTCTAAAGGTGTCTTACAGACTAAAGGGGAGAGGGATGTGCATGATTGACAGATCACTTGCTCCGGCAATTGAGTTAATCATGAGATGTCAAGTACCACACCAGATGTTGTTCTTGCACTAGATGCAATGAGTTAACATTGATCCAATCCTAGAGAAACAGTCGGAAGCAGTTTTAGAACATAAGTGGATGTTCTAGGGATATGATAACGACAGCCTTATTCAGGAGACAGTTATCATTCCAGGCTTCCAAGGTGACCTGGACGACAGGGAGGTTGTCAGAATTATAGTTTTTCCTTCTGACGAGGGGCAGTATTTTGGACAGGTGGTCCAAGGAAATACTGAGGGAGACATGGCGCAGGATACTGATTAAGTTCAGTTGACGATACAGTCTAAGAAGTTTGGATTTGGAGTACATTTATGATCTAAGTCCCATCAGACATCCAGACACATTCTAAGACAGGTATTGCTCATTTCGAGAGATGGGTTTCTCCGCGAACTTGAGATATAGAGAGACATAGAAAGAAACATCAAAGCGGATCCACTCACTGAGGCTATTCCTCGAACGCAATAGTTTCGCAAGCGAGCTTTGTGAGACTGACTAGTAGAGGAGTTGGGTGTTCGGTATCACACGGGCTGTGAGTATGCGACATCGCAATAATTTGCCTTGAGTGCAAGTTGGAGATTGTTGGAGATAGTGCCCTCAGAGCCAATTATTGGATCACAGGCACGTGATTGCAATGATTGAGGGAGGACCTGTCCCGGTAGGACAGTCTTATTCGAGATGATAGTATGCTATCTGGTTTATCTTTATCATCGTGTACTGCTTTAGGTGACCTGACAGGTCACTATTACACGTTAATAGAGCCCCTAGGATTCTTGCTTGACTACCAGCAGTATGAGGGCGATCATATACGTGAGAGCTGACAGTCTATAAGCATATCCTTAAAAGGTCCCTAGTCGTGGGAGTTTCGAGACAGGGCATCGATACTCCATAGTAGACTAGTGTATACAGTCGAGACCCCGACGAGGGGCGGTGGCCGGTCTCACAAGCCACTGGTGTCAGTTGGTTCACCTAAGATGTATACAGGTGCTCATTGGGTTATGAGTACACCGGACAGGACTCGCCGGGAACATGCTAGTTGGTCTTATACCTGACGTCAGATAGCAGTTCCCTGGTGACATGTGTACAGGTTAGTTCATCGACCTGGGGATCGTCATTTGTCTCGTGTGAGTTCCCACTGTACTTTGATTACTACCCTACCACGCTCAAAGGAGACGTGCAAACAGGTTTTAGTTGGGTACAGTCCCGAGCCACATGGAGGCAGTGAGCGGATCTTCAGGGGTTCGTCTCTCCCGGTATTGGGGGTGAGGTCGCGCTGTGTCTAGGAGAGCCATTACACGAAGCCCTCGGCCGAGGCAGGAGATTTACTGGTAGGTATTCCAGTAGTATCTCAGGGTGTTCTGGGCTACACTCCGACACGACTTGTACCGCTTTTGGGGGTCTGACTTTTACCAACCCCCTAGGCCCGCCATGCGATGCTCATAGACGAACGGACCGGACTGTACGGATATTGTCACTGACAGGCTCAGTAGGGTGTCAGGATGAGTTCGCTCATCGAAGTCCCTTTTGGTCAATAGTTGGTGGCCCGTTACGTATTGGCTTATACCTTATACCTCTGACGTGCTAGTGGTTAAATCCACAACCAAGGTGTTGACGAGTCTTTAGAGTCCCCCACATACAGTTACTCAAGTTTCGGGCGAAACGCTGTAGTGGCCGTATGGAGATATGGCATGGTTCGATCAGATACGTGCGGTATTGCACGGATCAGGATCGGACGATTAGTACTAGAGGTCGTATGGATATATGACAGGGTTCGATCAGATACGTGCGGTATTGCACGGATCAGGATCGGACGGATTATACTAGCCGGTTTTGGTTTAAGCCGGATCCTAGTATAGTACAGTGTAGATTTTGTCTCTTTGCATTTGCATTTCGGTCGGAATACAGATGCGGGTGTGTATACACAGTATCGGGGTTTTCCTGTAATTTATTACGAGACCAGTTTTCTGGAGTTGCCAGTTTGATTTCCGTTTCGGCCATTTTCATTTGTATCCTTCATTGGCCGAAGATTGGTGGAGGAGGGCTTATTTGCAATTGTGCAAATAAGCATTTGTGGAGGGGGTATTTGCATCTTGCATCTTCTTGTATCTTGATGGTGCACCATCCATTGACATGACTTTTTGCTTCATGATTGTGGTTGACTCCTTTGGTTCATGATTGCTTGACTTCGTGATGAGATGGTTGTTGTTGGAGTGTTGGGTTTTGTTGTGATCATTTGATTTTCTCATCATAACTTGCTTTCCTCCCACCCCCCTTGTCTTTGCTCTCTCTCTCCAATCACACATGAGACCGGCCACTTTTTGGTGGGGGGCTGATTGGTTTTGTGGTGGGGGTTAAAGCTCTCATTTTGGTTGGAAAAATACTCTCTAGTTCATCACAAAAGTTTCACACTCCATCCCTCCACAAAATAGCAATCTCCTTGAAACCCCAAGAGACATTGAGGACTACACTACATTCTACAGCAAATCTTGGGCACGTCGACTTGCCAGCTTCGTGCCCGAGTTGCCTCGGTATAGAGGCGGGAGCCCGTAAAAGAAGCAGGCGATGTGGTGCCCTTCCGGCGACGAGGTGGAGACCGGAGACTCCGCGGGAGATCGGGACGACGACGAGAAGACCGGAGGACACGGATCACTCGGTATATCTCTCTTTCCCATCTAGTAGTTAGCTAGGACTAGTTAATGGCCCGATCCGGGTTTTAGTGCGCGGTGGTGCCGGTTCAAGAAAATTAAAGTTAGCCATCGCTTCCGTATTTGGCCTCGGGATGGAGGGCCGGGGCGCCGCCGTGCACTTACAGTGGTATCAGAGCCTCGCCATTAACATAGTCTAGCTTTATCTAATGTGTTTTTACATTTCTGATCGAACAAAAATCCCAAAAACCGCGTTTTCATGCAATCAGTTTTTGTCGAAATTTTTTTGTCTCGAAATTTTTTTTCAGGGTGTTGCAGAATGATGTGCAGGGAATCCTAAGAACACTATAGAATTTTGGTCACCTGATCCTTCCGTACGACCGCGGAACTGCGGCCATAACCCCTCTTTGGCCACGGTTCCGCCGCAGGAATTTGGATTCACGTCACCAATTTTTTGCAGTGGGCTTGTGGGCTGAAAATAGGGGTTCTGGTATACTTTGTTTGGGACCAGAATTTCTGTTAGTGCTACAGTATTGCTTGGGGGCCCACTTGGTAAAATTTGATCGATCGGATATTTTAAACACATTATTTCA
Source organism: Agapanthus africanus (assembly GCA_030015575.1). Classification (NCBI taxonomy): domain Eukaryota; kingdom Viridiplantae; phylum Streptophyta; class Magnoliopsida; order Asparagales; family Amaryllidaceae; genus Agapanthus; species Agapanthus africanus. Next base: position 196,207,995 of record CM057351.1, read on the forward strand.
CAGTATTTACATTATATCTGCCACCGTGAATGTCACTTGATCGGTAAATCCTGTCTAACTGCTATAGCCCGGTTAGACGGATTTGCGAACGTGACTTTAACGTTGATGTTCTGTGTTATGCTGTGATGTTGCAGATTGGTCGTGGAGGATAGCTTGGATGCAATGCTAGTACAGTTTTTTTGTATTATGTACTTTTGATATTGCGGGGCGAGCGTCCGACATGTGGACTGTTGTCACTGCCTGTTTGTATTATTATTTTGGGGTACGACCAGGTTGCGGTCGATGTACCCGTTGTATGTATATTTTACTTTCTGTACTAGGATTACCCCAAGGAGGGGTGCACGGATAGCCGGGTTCTAGAGGGAAACAAGCCCGCATCTCATGGCATTGAGACGGAGGGGGCTTCACTCTAGGATTGGCGGGCTATTCGCCGCACTCGTAGGCGGTACAGGTTGACCCAAGAGGGGTGCCCAAATTACCGGACTCCGTAAAGTGCTGGGTAGTCCATTCACGGTGCTGAAGGGGGCTGCCTCGCTTCAGGTTTTGGCGGGTAACTTGCCGCGCCCGTAGGGGTCTAGGATTTCATTGCACAGGCTATCCACACGACCAAGGGAGCGTCGGGTTTCAGTAGTGGCTCTGTGAAACCCGGGGATCCCAGATATCTGTATTGTTTTGTGATGCTGTACATTTCTATGATGTTGCATTTTATCACGCCTTGAGCGAAATATAATATATTGGTATATATATTAGTAGATGTTGTATATGTTTTGCATCCGCGCTACTCCAGTCCCCGCTCTGTCGTTAGTTAGCTAACCTAACGGGTAATGACGGGACCCAGTGGCGAATGCGGATGGCATATACGTACATTAGTATATTTTCGTTCTTTGTGGTGTGATCAATTGATGGGACTGCGTTGATTCAGACCAATGCAAGTTAAAAACAAACCTAATCTGATGTTGTTGGAACACTTTTCAAAAAGCTGTTATTGCAAGGACGTTCTCTTTTGTTTTGCATCGTGGTATTCAGTTGGAATATCCTGCTCCTCAGTCGACGAGGCAAGGGCCGAGATCCCTTTACCTGGAGTGACCCCTTGGACAAAAAGTTTGCGTCGGGGCATTAACTTCACTATAGCCAATTACTTTTGTTTGCATCGTGGTATTCAGTTGGAATATCCTGCACCTCATTCTACGGGGAAAGAGCCGAGATCCCTTCGCCGGGAGTGACCTCTTTAGCAAAGGTTTTCGTCACTATATTTTTAAAAGCTATCCGTTCCTTCTACGATATCAAGTTCATTACGTTAAAGGTTTTCGCCAGAAACCATTCGTAGCCCTCCGTCGTTTCATATGGGTAGTCAATAGTATTCAAGCTGTGTTTGTTGGCCAAAGTCAAGGCACAGTGTTTGGTAGCTGTTGGTTATTCATATGCAGCATAGATAGATGCGTTGGTTTGGAACAGTCATACTGCCTTGTTGGCCAAAGTCAAGGATATGTACGGGTGGATTCAAATCAACCTGGAGAATGACGGGTAGAACTTGACATGTGACTTATGATTTGTTGGCCAAAGGCACAGTGTTTTTAAAGAAAATATATCATTTGAAAATCCATAAAATCCCTCAAGATATACATTTAAAAGATACTTATGATTCTTCGTTTAGAAAAAGGTATGGTTCGGATGACGCATCTACATCGACTATCTACTCCTACAGAACCCTAAGCGGTAGTATCGCTAAATATCATCCTAGGGTGGTAGTAGCAGCATATCAAACTTAACTATCCTCTAGTTTCTAATATGACTACATAGCTATCTATATTCTAACCCTACTTTCCTAATTTAGGTTTCCTAACCATACTCTATGAATCGGTTTCCATCAGAAGTTTGCGGGGGTGCTATACGCCATCCACCCGACTTCCCCGGTATATATAGATCTACTCACCTGGTCTTCGCTCGCCTAAATCGATGACACCACGCTTCTTCACATCGGAATCCATGCGAGGGTAACTACAATAATAACCTATCGCAATACGTATTAAAATCGATGCAGAAAACCGATACAGCGCACAGTGTGCTCACAGGTTAGAACCTATGGCCCAAACATGCAAATCCAACAAACCAACCCTGTTGTCGATGTACGAACACCCGACAAACAAATACAAATCCAAATATCAAGAAAGTGCATTTAAAAAATACGGAAAACATCGCCTAAAACACACCAAAATGCTCCCAGATTTTCCCCAGATGACAATTAGCCAAAATTGCATGTAGGAGGGGTCTAATTTATTGCAAAATGAGCCCTGGAACAAATATGAACCCAATCCATCCTAATCTGGCCGCAAATTGCGGCCAGAATGATTAAATCTGCCGCCAAAGGTTTGAATCAGGGGCTCGGGTCTTGGTGGTAGCTTCCTAGGTGCCTGCACGACTCACTGTCAGCTCAATTTAATTTTTGGTGCCCCCGGGTTGCTCCAGATTCCAGAACACCTTCACAGATCATACATTTATCCGATGTCGGGTTTCTAAATTCGTGTTTTGTGCTTTCTAAGGTTTGTTCTAGGTCACTAAACACCATCTAAGTTTAGTTAACAGCTACCAGGAATCACCCAATTCAAACCAACACTCAAATCATCACTAGGGTTTCCCAATGTTCACTACCTCCACAATATCACATCTAAACACATATAAATACTTAAGTAAATGGAAAACTACCCAATAATTGAAGGAATTACCTCATAAATCACCCATGAATCCCCCACAAGATCATCAAAACTGAATTTTTCTTGGTCCCATGTATAGAGCTTGAAGAGGGGATTAATATTTGTGAAGGGTGTGTAGGGTTTTGGGGATTGTTAGGAGATGGATCTAGGGATTATTTGAGGAGGGTTGGGAGCTTGAGGAGATGAAGAGGATGATGGAAATGGTGAGGGATTTTGAATTGGACAGCAGCCCCCCCTCTCTCTCATTATAATTCACACACACTCTCTCTCATTACTAGTATACCTACCCCATCATTATGTCCCCTTGACTTTTCCTCTCACTTTCCTTTTCTTTTCCCACCAAAAACCATAATACAAGGCCCAAATGAAATGAAACATGTAATAAAATAAAACATGTCATGGTGCACTAACCATGGAAACTGTAAAAAACACGGATTTGGCTTAATCTTGATTAGCAGTGCACTAATAGGGTTTTTATCGAAACTGCGTATAATAAAATTTAAAAATGCCAAATCCTTTAATTATATTATTAAATGAATAAATCATTTTAATTTCTATTTATTTCATAATTATTGGTATATATTTATATCCTTTTTCGAAAACCCCAATTTCGCAAATCGGCAGTTTTGGGGAAAAATATTATTTAAATATTAAATTCCCAAAAATAATATTTTATATTTTCTGAAATGTTACAAAATCCCATCGTAGCAGTGTCCTGGAAGGCACCTGCTCCGGGTCTCTTCCTATCTCATCTATTCCGAACTTCACGGAGGCTGGTACTCTTGCATAATCCTTCCTCGTTTTCTGGACATCTGCGTTCTCCGGACTACATTTTCTTTGGGAACCGGCCGTATCACAATGCTTCTGTATGCATATCAGATCTCTAATCTCGACGGGGAGTAAAAACAGCTCGTTAACATCTCGCACGAACCTCAGGTCCCACTCGTATGTATCATCGTCCACTTCGATATCACGTCACGCTATCTGCGTACTGCAAATGTTCTCGGCTATACTCAATCCGAAGTCTCTCACATGGACTCGAAATCACAACTCGGTATTTTAATCACTTCGTGGAAGATATCTGTCCGAACACGTTCTCGGGAACTCGTCCCAACCCTTGGAAGTATACTCAATACTCATCCGTCCTCGATCAGCTCACAATGCAGCTGGGTAAGGTCCTCTATCCGAAGTTGGTCAGCTTACTCGTCTCTTATCACATGGTATCCGGTTGGCGTTAAACTTTTCGATCGAATCATCGAAGTCCTATAATTTCCCGAAAGCTCAACACTTGAGCACAGTCTAAAAATATCTGGTACATACCACAGTACCTCTGGTGTCACGACCCGAAAGAGCACGTGACTGGCCCTTGAACCATATGAAGTCTATAGGACCCCATCTGATCCAAGTAAGCCAAAAGCCCAAAAATCTAAAACCATTTAAAGAGTAAATAAGGAAAAATGGTTTTAAGAAGTAAAGAAATCATGTTTCGAAAATCAAATTTTTAAATAACTAAGCCGAATATGCATTTTTAAAATGTGTAACCTTTCCTGAAAATTTCGGCAGAGTTTCCTTTGTAAAAACTGGCCCCAAACGGGGTACAACAAGAATAATATATGAAATGATAAAAGGCATCCCCAAGCGGGAGCTAGCTCTTCGTCAATCGACGGTCACAACCACGCAAGCAATAATAATATACAACGCCAAAGGGCGAGGATCAAAACCCAAAAAAGAAACTCAAAATAGCCAGAAAACCGTAATACTATAAACGCGACTCTAAGGTAGAAATAATACAACACTGTTTTCTAAGTCTGAAACAATATACAAGTTTTGGTTGATGGAATGACTAGATACAATGAATAATACAGGAGCAATGGCGGTTCTGATACAAAAGAACCCACCTACCAACGCAAGTCACCCATATGGAAGCAGTGTGCCAGAAATGCCGCTATGGAATCTGTACGGCAAAAACCTGCAAGGACTGTGGCAGAACGGGGGTGAGTAGCCAACTCGTGAATAGAAAATATCTACAAGCAGAGATCGATTGTATGACCTATCCTAGGTCAATACGATTAGATATAAATATAAACCTCAATATGAATAAGTCTGAAATATGCTAAACTGGCAATGTAATCTCTATACATGAGTTTAGTGCCAAGTACTCGTGCCAGTGCCTCAGGTAATAGCATAACATAAATATGAGGTACAATCAATGAAATCAATCTGCATGTACGTGGATCCCGTCCACTCGTCACCCAATGAAAAAACCATCATGCATGTAAATATCATCAGCATATGCATGGAAATATGAGGATATGAACCACCTGTGTCCCTCGCGACACGTCAAAATCATGGAACCGGAGTGCCCAGCATCGGCACTCGAAAACATCATGAAAACTATGCCCAGCATCGGCACGTAAATCCTCATATATCGGGCTCCGTCAGTCCGGATCGGCCCACGGGCTCTGTCTGCGGTATCGGCCCTCGGCCCCGGCAGTACGCCCATATCCATCTATCGACTCTGGTCAGTATCCTCCGGATAACCGCTAGGTCCAACCAATCACCGGTAGGTACTCGCCACCCTGCCAGGCTCATCGTCTGCTCCACGAAAAACATTTCTTGCCCCGGGGAACCATACCGGGTCCACCATGTACCCGCAATCGGCCATATCCGCCTCCTCGAATCGGGTTTCACATGTCGCTCTCAGCACCGAGAAAACACATGGTGGACGCACTGAAATATCATATCAAGGGTAACCGGGTTTTAAAACAGTTACATATTCCCTTTTTAAACACCCACGGTTCCCAAAACCAGAAATATCATGGAAACAACATATCTCAATGCGTATAATCAGCAAGCATGATGTGTGTGACATGTAAAAGAAATGTAAGCACATCAGTCTGTCATGCAAGAATCATATCCTGAATGCAACAGTACTACAGTGTAGTGACATGGCAATTATCGATGATGAAGTGTGTGAGCCGGCAACAGTGTACGTGGAACATACGTATCATCGATAATGGTGCTGGTGTCCTAGCAGCATGACTGAAATATATCAACAATACAAGCGATGCAATGCAAATAGCATGAATATGCGGAATCGAATAATCAACGCAACAGTAGAGAACCTGCCTCAATAGATATATCAGGCAACCTTGCCTTTTGAAATAAGACGAATCCGGGCTTTTGGTAAAATAAGGGCTACGGTGTTTTAAGAAAAGAGGCGTCGTTTGAAAATATCCGTATAAACCCTTTCGCTTATCTTTAAAATATCCCCGATTCGTTAATTTTGAAATAGGTATGACTCGGGTCTAGTCTAACGCCTACTATGCGAACTACGAACCCAACAATCAAGTCAATATCACAATGTATCATCACATAACAGGTATCACTACCATCATATCACATCTCCAATACGAACTCTGTCATGTCGCCAAATCTCACGGCCTCAATCGAATCTCATCGACTCATCTCAATCCCACGTATCATCCTCAAAACTCGTATATGAACACATAGTCCCATACCCATGTGTAGATATACACACCATCATATGCGCACAGATAAATGAAAGAATGTATACAAGTATGTGTGTGCGTGTATGTGCGGGTGCAACCACTACTCCAGGGTGCCGCACTATGCTCAACCAATACATCCTTATCACCGATAATCCATTATTACCATCAATAATCCTAAGCAACACATAATAAATATATGTGTGTATACGTATTCGTATACATCACCACGGACTGCGGGGGTGCTATACGCCATCCACCCGACTTCTCCCTGTAGATATAAATCTACTCACCTTGCTTCTCATGTGTCGGTGCCGATGTCGCCATCTTCATCTTCTTTGCCTCAACATCACGTAGGGTACCTACAAGTATATCACAACGCTAAAGCACAAGAAAATCACATCGGAAACCAAAATAGCACACGCTACTCGCATAGGTAAAAACCTATCGACTCGCATGTAAACACGATCAATATCCACTTGTCGTTGACGTCCAAACGCCACCCGACAGAAACGAATCACCAAATACCAAAATCCATGCTAAAACAAGTCGTATATCAGACGCCAACTCAAGCAAATCAACCCAGATTTTACCCTAACCGGAATCAGTCAAAACTAGACATACCCAGGGTCAATACTAGAGGAAATAGGGCCATGCACAAAAATCGAGCCAATTCCCTCCTGCTCTGGCCGCAATTTGCGTCCAGAAGGGATAAATTGGCGGCCAAGGGAATGAGTTGGGGGCTAGGGTTTGGTGTGGTGGTTCTATGGTGCCTGCACATTACACTGTCAACTCAGTTTTATTTTTGGGGTCTCGGGGTGATAGCAGATTCGAGAAAACACTCCCAGATTTACAGTTTTTCTCCGACATCGTCTCATAAATCCGTATTCTGGTTTCAAGTTCAGGTTTGGGTTCAAATTAGCATCACACAAGGGGTTCTAAGGTCACAACAAGCCTCAATTCCACTTTGATTTCAGGTCTAACCCTAAACCCTAACTTGAATTCTCCAAATTCCACAAAACGACACAATATCGATATGAAACTAGAATTGATGCACAAGGAAATTGAAATACTACTTGAGAGTGCAGAAATTACCTTCTTTGGCAACTCAAGAAAATTCTTGAGTTGCTCAAAGTCCTCCAAATCCAATCTTGCTAGGTTCAATGTGTAGCTAGTGAGCTTGGGAGTAAGTTTTGTGAAGTGGGAATGGGGTTTTGGGGTTGATTTCATTGTGGATCTAGGGTTTCATGAAGAGGGAGAGAGAGGGCAGCAGCTCAAGAGAGGGAGAGGAGAGAGAATGAGAAGGGGAAAATGATAGGAGTATGGTTCAAAAAGTGGGGGTTGACCTAGTCTCTCTCTCTCTCATCATCATCATTACTTTTTCTTTCTTTTCTTTTCCTTCTCACTCCAATAGTGAACCCAAAAGAACAACCATGGCAATAGAAATGTAACACAAGTGTAACAAGTGTGGAAAATGATATGTGCACATTTTTGCACAAAAGTGCTAAAAATCCAATTAGCGATTTTTAATCGCGATTAACACTAACTTAGCATATAACTTGTCTTAAAAACATTAAAATGGCATAATTCCATAAAATACCCTATTTTAGAATTTTCCATAATTTTTCCCCATTTATTTGTATTTAATTATACCAGAATATTAAAATATTCATTAAAATAATATTAAATTATAAATTTTCCCAAAAATCATATTTTATTATTTTGAAAACGTTACAAATATCTGGTACATACCACAATACCTCTGGACCAGCCGTAGAAGGGCAAACCCAAGTTCAAAAGAGTTTCCATTGTCATAATGTCGAGTTAGGGTTTCATTCTTTTAGAGGGTCCACAGAATCACTTGCATGTTCCTCCGAACACTTTAAACTTGGAAAAATGGGTTTCTGACACTCGTTCGAACTTTTTAGCTTCGTCTATACAACATGTGAATACTCTTCGCCCGCATGCTAAATAACGCCACAATCCTCCATGGAAGACGATACATCAACGGTCATTTCTGGATCAGTCTGCTCTAAATCTGAGTAAGACTCTCCACAATGAAAATTTTCAACTCAACTGGGCCAGCGTCGGCGCATCAAATCTGACGAATCGCCTTTGCCTCTCAACTCAAGATGGACCAGCTATCATCTATCGCATCTCTGCCTAGAAGCTCCAGCGATCTCGACTCATAAGCTCTGGAAGCGACATCCCATCAATCTCAGCAACAGCTGGGTCGTCTGTCTGCACCGTAGACGACATCACAATCTCTGAGGTAGGTTGTACATCAACAGTCCCCTAACAACAGGCAGTCTCTCTTAATGGCCCGATCATCCAGTGCAAAACCAAACACTCGCCTCAACAAGAGGTCACCACACAACACTATATCGAGACGTTCCCATGTCACCAGAAAACACGATGGTCAGTCCTCGTCCATGACGAGCTCGCCCTGACTGCATCACAAGCAGTAGCTCAATCTGCGCTCAACCCATGGTGACAGGAACCTCAATCAAGTATCAAAGAGAGCAGATCAACAGCAAGAAAGTAAACGACAGATCCAGAATAGGTACATGATCATAAGAAGGAACAACATCAATGAGAGTATGATCATAGAAACGAATAGAATCGAAGATCTCAAAATATGTACATCCTAAGGTTTCTTAAGTGGAGTATCGTATCGTAAATATGCCGCGGAATATACGTACTGTATGTCACTCTACTCAAGCTACATATTCCATCAATCAGGGTCAGCCTTTGAAACAAAAGTTCGGGTCTAATACCCCCCCCCGTTCAAGTCTAAGTTCTGTAAGGTCAAGCCTAGGTTCCGAAATACATAACCTCCCTAGACTACGCATAGTCAAACATAGACTAGAACCAAGGTTAAACCTAGCGCTCTGATACCAACTTTGTCACAACCCGAAATATTAGCTTGTGACCAGCACATAAATCATGCGATGTCTAAAGGCGTATTGTAATTCAAGTAAGCTAAAACCCAGAAATCTAAACCTTTTTTAAGAAAATAACAGAGGTGAAGTTTTGAAATAAAGGTATGAGGAAATCAAGTTTTCTTAATGCATAGAAAAGGGACATAAAAATGCAAGTGAAAATTTCTAGTTTGAAAACATGTTTCGTCTTTTAAAAATTTGGGCAGCACCTCCTTTGTATTTTTTGATCCAAAACCATAAATACATAATGATAATAAAGGCATCACCAAGCGGAAGCTAGCTCTTCGCCAAATGGCGGATCACAACAACGCAAGACAGTATATATAAGTATACGACGCCCAACGGCGAAGTTCACCACAAAAGATAAATAAATAAGCAAGACATCAACCCCAAATGCGAACATAAAACCCCTAGCTCAAGTCTCGTAACTACAAGGCTTGCGAAGTTTCATTTCTTATAAAATTACTAAATTTGGTTGATGGAGTTGACTATATACAATATGAAATATAAATACAAGAGTGGGTATGATACAAATGTCTCACCTACCAAAGCAATCACCCGAAAGCAACAGTGTGCCAGCGATGCCGCTACTGATCCAAGCGGTCAACCTGCAAGAACTGCGGCACAACGGGGGTGAGTTACCAACTCGTGAGTAGAAAAACATCAACAAGTAGAAATCGAATAAACAACGACTTCTAGGTCAACTATATCATAAAGGTAATACTATGATATCTAGGGTGACTCTATCTGTATATGTGCCAACAAGGTAATCAATGTCTATAAGCATGTGGATATCATACAACAATATAATCAATGTACGTATGTAAGTGGATCCCGTCCACGTGTCAACCAATGACACAACAACATCTTGCATGTAAATATCATAAAAGCATAAGCATGAAAATATGAGTATATAAATCAACGTGTGTCCCTCGCGACACAACAAATCATAGAACCTGAGTGTCCAGCATCGACACTCGAAAACATCATGAAACCCGTGTCAAGCATCGACATGTAAATCCTCATATCTCGGGCTCCGTCAGCCCGGATCGGCCCACGGGCTCCGTTAGTCAGAATCGGCCCATATCATCTCTCGACTCCGGTCGGTATCCTTCGGATATTCGCCGAGCCCAAATACTATCACCGGTAGGTAGTAGTCCCTCTGCCAGGCTCACCGTCTACTGCACAGCATCCCTTTCTTGCCCCGGGTTACCATACCGGGTCCACCATGTATAAGTGCACGGCGGCGCCCCGGCCGTCAATCCGACGCCGGAATGCGGAAACGAAAAACTTTTCAAACTAGAAAACCGGCACCACCGCGCACTAGAAACCCGGATCGGGCCATTAACCTAACTACTAGCAAACTAAAAGATGGGTAGAGAGATATACCAAGCGATCCGTGTCCTTCGGTCTTCGCCTCTACTCCGATCTCCTCGCGGAATCTCCGGTCGTCGCCTCCTCGTCGAAACGGGCACCACATCGCCGGGTTCTTTTACGGGCTCCCACCTCTGGACCGAGGCAACTCGGGGCGCGAAGTTGGATAGCCGACGCGTCCAAGGAATGCTGTAGACTAGTGTAGAAACCATTGTCTAATTTGGGGTTGTGAAGTTGCCATGGTGATGGAGGAGAGAAGAAAAAGCATTAGAGGAAAATGGTGCTCTCATTTTAGCAAGGAATGAGATGAGGAAAATGCCACACATAAAATGAACATCTCTCTTCTCACCCCTCAAGTGGCCGGCCCCCCATATCAACAGATGGTGGAGGGAATAAAATCAAAACCATGAAGGGAGGTGAGAGTAGTAAAAGCAAAGGGTGACAAGAAGCCAAGAGTGATGATAACAAGGTCATTTCAATTTCTAATCAACTCTAATCTCATTAATGCTAAACCATCATGAAAAAGCAAAGATGCTTAACCTATTATAATGCCACAAATACAAAGAACCACTCCACAAATGCTAATTTGCGAGCTTGCAAATTAGCCCCTCCACCAGAAAAATCCGGCCGTGAAGAAACAAAGGGAAACTGGCCGGAACGGAAAACAAACTGGCAACTTCAGAAAACCGATCCCGTAATAAATTACAGGAAAAAACCGCGACTGCATATACATGCCCGCATTTGTATTCCCACTGAATACAAATGCAATGAGACAAAATCTACACTGTACAATACTAGGATCTGGCTTAAAACAAAGCCCGCTAGTAAAATCTGTCCGATCACGATCCGTGCAATACCGCACGTATCTAATCGAACCCTGCAATATCTCCATACGGCCTCTACAACGTTTCGCCCGAAGCTTGAGTAACTGTGTGTAGTGGACTCTAAAGACTCATCAATACTATGGCTGTGGATTTAACCACTAGCACGTCAGAGGTATTAACCATACGTGACGGGCTACCAGCTATTGACCAAAAGGGACGTCGATGAGCGAACTCATCCTGACACCTTACTGAGCCTGTCAGTGACAATATCCGTATAGTCCGGTCTGTTTGTCTATGAGTATCGCATGGCGGGCCTAGGGGGTTGGTAAAAGTCAGACCCCCAAAAGCGGTACAAGTCGTGTCGGAGTGTAGCCCAGAACACCCTGAGATACTACTGGAATACCTACCAGTAAATCTCCTACCTTGGCCAAGGACTTTTCATGTACTGGCTCTCCTAGACACAGCGCGACCTCACCCCCAATACCGGAAGAGACGAACCCCTGCAGATCCGCTCACTGCCTCCATGTGGCTCGGGACTGTACCCAATTAAAACCTGTTTGCACAACTTCTTTGAGCCGTGGTAGGGTAGTAATCAAAGCACAGTGGGAACTCACACGAGACAAATGACGATCTCAGGTCGATGAACTAACCTGTATACATGTCACCAGGGAACTGCTATCTGACGTCATGTATAATACCAACTAGAAGGTTCCCGGCGAGACCTGTCCGGTGTACTCATAACCCAATGAGCACCTGTATACATCTTAGGTGAACCAACTGACACCAGTGGCTTGTGAGACCGGCCACCGCCCCTCGTCGGGGTCTCGACTGTATACACTAGTCTACTCTGGAGTATCGATGCCCTGTCTCGAAACTCCCACGACTAGGGACCTTTTAAGGATGTGCTTATAGACCCCAGCTCCCACGTATATGATCGCCCTCATACTGCTGGTTGTCAAGCAAGAATCCTAGGGGCTCTATCAACATGCAATAGCGACTCGTGAGGTCACCTAAAGCAGTACACGATGATAAAGATAAACCAGATAGCATACTATCATCTTGAGTAAGACTGTCCTACTGGGATAGGTCCTCCCTCAATCATTGCAATCACGTGCCTGTGATCCAATAATTGACTCTGAGGGCACTATCTCCAACAATCTCCCACTTGCACTCAAGGCTAATTATTGCGATGTCGCATACTCACAGCCCGTGTGATACCGAACACCCAACTCCTCTACTAGTCAGTCTCACAAAGCTCATTTGCGAAACTATTGCGTTCGAGGAATAGCCTCAGTGAGTGGATCCGCTGTAATGTTTCTTTCTATGTCTCTCTTTATCTCAAGTTCGCGGAGAAAGCCATCTCCCGAAATGAGCAATACCTGTCTTAGAATTTGTTTGGATGTCTGATGGGACCTTGTTCATAAATGAACTCCAAATCCAAACTTCTTAGACTGTATCGTCAACTGAACTTAATCAGTATCCTGCGCCATGCCTTCCCTCAGTATCCACCTGGACCATCTGTCCAAAATACTGCACCTTGTCAGAGGGAAAACTATAACTCTGACAGCCACTCTGCCATCCAGGTCACCTTGGAAGCCTGGAATGATAACTGTCTCCCGAAGGAGAATGCTGTTATCATATACCTAGAACATTCACTTATGTTCTAAAACTGCTTCCGAATGTTTCTCCAGGATTGGATCAATATCAACTTATTGCACCTACTGTAAAAACAACATCTGGTGTGGTACTTGACATTTCATGATTGACTCAATTGCCTAAGCAAGTGATCTGCCAATCTTGTACATCCCACTCCCCTTTAGTCTGTAAGACACCTTTAGAGAGGGTGACTCCATCAACTACAGGTATACTACCATGCCAGGAGTCGTCCATTCTAAATACTCTTAGAATGCTGTCAAGTACCCTGATTGGGACACTTCCCAAATCTAGATCTAAAACCATATATCTAGTAACCAGAATGTGTAATGTTATATCCAAGTCCCATGTGGAGAAACCACTGTGTGACAACCAAAATATAACCGATCGTAGTATAGGAATTTCACTTCCTACTCTGTTTATGTCATCCAAATACCAGGACATCACACCCTACTACCTTCTTAACAGATCCATCCCCATTCTGACGAAGTCAAACCTATGACTGTCACATCAGAAACAGATGATCTATCTCCGCTATATCTGCTTTAGTCTATAAATAGACATAAGCCACTTGTCCACCATGCTTCCGCTGCTCCCACTGACTACGACAACTCTCTGGCAGAGTCATATACACGTGCACTTCTAAAGCTAGTTTAGAACGACGCTATACTCATCCTCCTGGCGGATCTCACAGTCTGGAACAACAGCAATGGCAAGTCTGGGTAAACAAGAACCTCTTTGCCACCGTCCTTGAGCATACCGAAGTACCTCTCGAGTGCCTGAGGTTACCCACCATACCTGCGGAGTGGCCAATGGAATATCAAACCAGATTGAATCTTTAGGTTTTTCTCAAATCTTCAGTAATCGTTTGCGGTTCTGGAATCACTTCCAGTTCTACCATACTCCCACTACTGTTTTCTGAAAAAATCCATTTTTAATTAAAACTGTGGCGAGTTAAGAACAATATCACTATTGATCTTCTAGATGGTAGAAAGTCAACCCTCGTCATAGCCCAGGTCAACCCACAAACAGCCATTACAGAAACGTGCCTTGAGTTATCCGGAGTCTGGTTTTAAGCATAAGACAGACAACTCCCCGTATCTTAACAATGTTAAGATATGAACTGTTCTATATCCAATACAGAAACAGAGGCACTGATTTAATTGAACCAGATTCAAATCATGCAGCTGTTTCCAGTGCATGTCAACTAAATGGAAGGAGGCCGATCAACATTACTCAACTTAGGAGTGCTTCCAATTATGAGTAACCTGAGAGAGATGCAAGTTCTCTTAATCATTACTATTAACTGAATACCACACACAAGTATCTACATCTTCGATCACCTTGAAGAATCCTGATACATGCAATATCTGGTTCTCTACTTTATTCATATACCTATAACTTCTCAAAACTTGGACCTTGTGTTTCTACGAAACACTTGTCTAAAAACTAGAAAAGTCATAAGTAAACCGAATATAGTACGAGGACCAACCCCTCTGTCCTAATGGACACTGGACAATATACAATACTCTGTATAAGTCCCCTGAGTCTAGTGACTCATTCACTGTGTGTCGTAGGTTGAAAACTGTACTTATGGTTAAGAAGAATTACACCGCTGTTCAATTCTCCTTACCTAACCATCCACTGATATAGGTAAATGTCATAGACATAATTTCAAAAAGTTATATCTCACTCTATAAAAATATACGTACAGATATATCAATTTGAAATTGGTGCATAACAACGGATATTCAAAACCAAATATTTGCCGTCCGGCAAACAACCCAGGTGACTTCCTAAAATATCACCAATTACAACGAATCCCGATATAATGAGGATGATCACTTAATTCCCAATAACTTACTCCCACTCATCATCTGTAAAACCATACAGATGTGAGAATCAAACCTGGTAAATACATTCCCTGGAGCAAGTGTCTAATTGGGAAATCAGTTTTCTTTTAACAGTACACAGTGAAACTGAAACAATGAAATGTTTCGATGGGGTATCTCGGTATTCCTAGTAATGCCTCTTCCATTATCCAGATTCACAACTATAACCGTATAATTCTTTGCCATCTCTCCAAATCCCTTTATATGTCTTTAGTCATTACTTTCTGCACACCCCTTTAGGCCAAATGGTTTTCTTCCTTCCCTACCGTTCGGCACCAGCCTATGGTTTGGAAGAAAACTATCCAATAAGCATAATGGGTGTACTGTCCTAGTCCTAGGAGCACTCGCAATACAAAAGAATGTAAAGATAAAAGACAACAGAATAAACCTTATTCTTATTTCTCCTGAACCAGAATCCATCCCCGAACTGGAACAAGTTCCTTTCGAGTTCGTATATAACCATACGATGGAGTATCCAATAAACTGTGGATCTTCGTAGTGATACGGAGTGTCCTGGAGAAATATAAAGGTGATTTTAGATTGGCGAAGAAATACTTGGTTTGGTCGTGAATAGTAGTCGCAATTTACTTTGCCGTCTTACTAATCCCTTGATATGTCTTTACTTAATACCTTCTGTACACCGTTTAGGCTAATTGGTTTTCTTCATTCCCTACCGTTCGGCACCAGCCTATGGTTTGGAAGAAGACTATCCAATTTGCGTAGCAAGCTGAGAGAAGGTAAAAAGAAAAGACAACTGAATAGTCTTATTCGTTTTCTCCAGAACCGGAAACCATCCTCGAATAAATTCCTTCGAGTTCGTATATAACCATACGATGGTTTTGTCAAATGGAAGTGGACGTTTTATTAGTAATACGGGGTGTCCTAGAGAAAAGGGTAAAAGTAGGAGTGGCAATGAGGTTTGCAACTCTGACAATCCAAAAGCCAGTCTTATAAGAAGGTTCGGTTAATTTTGGACACTGAGTCATACTCAAAGGTCGGGTCATGGTCGCTGCCAAAGAGAGAGAGAAAAGAAACACTCAGCGTGCACTCTAACCTAGATCAGAATGGTTATCACTTTATCTAATCAGGAAACCTCCCACTGTACTGTCAAATTCTCCTCCAAACCTGAAAGAAGAATTAGTCGGGATCACCCGAGGAGTAAACCAACTCATCAGTGGGAATCGGGATCCAACTATCATCGCATGATAACGTGACGGAATCCGCTCACATTATCACACTCCAGAAGGTATGCGCATATCTGGCAAGTTTCAGTTTCTTTAGAAACTCCCGATATGATTTTTACCTCATGCTCTTATGACCTTGACTTTGACCAAAAAATCATAAGTCACATGTCAAGTTCTACCCGTCATTCTCCAGGTTAATTTGAGCCCACCCGTACAAGCCCTTGACTTTGGCCAACAAGGCTATACGACTGCCCCAAACCAACGCATCTATCTATGGTGCATATGAATACCCAATAGCTACCAATCACCGTGCCTTGACTTTGACCAACAAACACAGCTTGAATACTTATTGACTATCCATAAGAAACGACGGAGGGCTACGAATGGTTTCTGGCGAAAACCTTTAACATAATGAACTTGATATCGTTGAAGGAACCGGATAGCTTTTTAAAAATATAGTGACGAAAACCTTTGCTAAAGCGGTCACTCCCGGTGAAAGGATCTCGGCTCTTTCCCCGTAGAATGAGGTGCAGGATATTCCAACTGAATACCACGATGCAAAGCAAAAGTAATCGGCTATAGTGAAGTTATTGCCCTTACGCAAACTTCTGTCCAAGGGGTCACTCCCGGTGAAGGGATCTCGGCCCTTGCCTCGTCGACTGAGGAGCAGGATATTCCAACTGAATACCACGATGCAAAACAGAAGAGAACGTCCTTGCAATAACAGCTTTTTGAAAAGTGTTCCAACAACATCAGAATAGGTTTGTATAGCTTGCATTGATCCGAATCAACGCAGTCCCATCAATTGATCACACCAATAAAGAATGAAAATAATGATGTACGTATATGCCATCTGCATTCGCCACTGGGACCCGTCATCACCCGTTAGGTTACTTAACTAACGACAGAGCGGGGACTGGACTAGCTCGGATGCAAAACATATACAACATCTACTAGTATATATATCAATATACAATATTCGCTCAAGGCGTGATAAAATGCAACATAACAGAAATGTAATAAGCATCACAGAACAATACAGATATCTGGGATCCCCGGGTTTCATAGAGCCGCTACTGAAACCCGGCGTTCCCCTGGTCGTGTGGATAGCCTGTGCAATGAAATCCTAGACCCCTACGGGCGCGACAAGCTACCCGCCAAAACCTGAAGCGAGGAAGCCCCCTTCAGCAACGTGAATGGACCACCCATCACTTCACGGAATCCGGTAACTTGGGCACCCCTCCTTGGGTCAACCTGTATCCCCTACGAGTGCGGCGAATAGCCCGCCAATTCTAGAGTGAAGCCTCCTCCGTCTCAAAGCCATGAGATGCGGGCTCGTTGCCCTCTTGAACCCGGCTATCCGTGCACCCCTACGCGGGGTAATCCTAGTACAGAAAGTAAAATATACATACAACGGGTACATCGACCTCATCCCGGTCGTGCCCCAAAAGAATAATATACAAACAGGCAGTAACGGCAGTCCACATGTCGGACGCTCGTCCCGCAATATCAAATGTACATAATAAACCAAACTGTACTAACATTGCATCCAGGCTATCCCCCATGACCAATCTGCAACATCAACGTGAATATCACGTTCGCAAATCCGTCTAAAAGGGCTATAGCAGATAGACTGGATTTACCGATCGAATGGCATTCACGGTCGCAGATATAATGTAAATACTGTGAACTAACATGTTTAAAATTTTCGATCGACTGAATTTTCCGAAGTGGGCCCCCAAGCACAACTGCAGCACTCAAAAACATCTAGGCCCAAAAAGAATATACCAGAAACCCTATTTCCATGTCAGAAGCCTACTGTGTAAATTTGGTACGGTTTGGCCACAAAACGGCGGCGGTTCCGCGGCCAAAACATGGTTTTGGCAGCTAAACCGCCGCGCTACAGTAACATCAGCGTACCAAATTTTCCCAGAATTCATAAAAAACCCTGCACGTAATTGTCCAATGTACCAAATAATTTTTAGAGCACAGAAACATTCGACAGAAAGCACAACATGGAAATACGGTTTTTGGAAATTCGTTCAATAGAACTTGTAAACACGTTAGAGCAAGTTAGACTAGGTTAATGGCTTGGCTCTGATACCAATGTAAGTGCACGGCGGCGCCCCGGCCGTCAATCCGACGCCGGAATGCGGAAACGAAAAACTTTTCAAACTAGAAAACCGGCACCACCGCGCACTAGAAACCCGGATCGGGCCATTAACCTAACTACTAGCAAACTGAAAGATGGGTAGAGAGATATACCAAGCGATCCGTGTCCTTCGGTCTTCGTTTCTACTCCGATCTCCTCGCGGAATCTCCGGTCGTCGCCTCCTCGTCGAAACGGGCACCACATCGCCGGGTTCTTTTACGGGCTCCTACCTCTGGACCGAGGCAACTCGGGGAACGAATTTGGCTAGCCGACGCGTCCAAGGAATGCTGTAGACTAGTGTAGAAACCATTGTCTCATTTGGGGTTGTGAAGTTGCCATGGTGATGGAGGAGAGAAGAAAAAGCTTTGGAGGAAAATGGTGCTCTCATTTTAGCAAGGAATGAGATGAGGATAATGCCACACATAAAATGAACCTCTCTCTTCTCACCCCTCAAGTGGCCGGCCCCCCATATCAACAAATGGTGGAGGGAATAAAATCAAAACCATGAAGGGAGGTGAGAGTAGTAAAAGCAAAGGGTGACCATAAGCCAAGAGTGATGATAACAAGGTCATTTCAATTTCTAATCAACTCTAATTTCATTAATGCTAAACCATCATGAAAAAGTAAAGATGCTTAACCTATCATAATGCCACAAATACAAAGAACCCATCCACAAATGCTAATTTGCGAACTTGCAAATTAGCCCCTCCACCAAAAAAATCCGGCCGTGAAGGAACAAAGGGAAACTGGCCGGAACGGAAAACAACCTGGCAACTTCAGAAAACCGATCCCGTAATAAATTACAGGAAAACCCCGCGACTGCATATACATGCCCGCATTTTTATTCCCACTAAATACAAATGCAATGAGACAAAATCTACACTGTACAATACTGGGATCTGGCTTAAACCAAAGCCCGCTAGTAAAATCTGTCCGATCACGATCCGTGCAATACCGCACGTAGCTGATCGAACCCTGCCATATCTCCATATGGCCTCTACAACGTTTTGCCCGAAACTTGAGTAACTGTGTGTAGTGGACTCTAAAGACTCGTCAATACTATGGCTGTGGATTTAACCACTAGCAAGTCAGAGGTATTAGCCATACGTGACGGGCTACCAGCTATTGACCAAAAGGGACGTCGATGAGCGAACTCATCCTGACACCCTACTGAGCCTGTCAGTGACAATATCCGTACAGTCCGGTCCGTTCGTCTATGAGTATCGCATGGCGGGCCTAGGGGGTTGGTAAAAGTCAGACCCCCAAAAGCGGTACAAATCGTGTCGGATTGTAGCCCAGAACACCCTGAGATACTACTGGAATACCTACCAGTAAATCTCCAGCCTTGGCCATGGACTTTTCATGTACTGGCTCTCCTAGACACAGCGCGACCTCACCCCCAATACCGGGAGAGACGAACCCCTACAGATCCGCTCACTGCCTCCATGTGGCCCCGGACTGTACCCAACTAAAACCTGTTTGCACGACTCCTTTGAGCCGTGGTAGGGTAGTAATCAAAGCACAGTGAGAACTCACACGAGACAAATGATGATCTCAGGTCGATGAACTAACCTGTACACATGTCACCAGGGAACTGCAATCTGACGTCAGGTATAATACCAACTAGCAGGTTCCCAGCGAGTCCTGTCCGGTGTAGTCATAACCCAATGAGCACCTGTATACATCTTAGGCGAACCAACTGACACCAGTGGCTTGTGAGACCGGCCACCGCCCCTCGTCGGGGTCTCGACTGTATACATTAGTCTACTCTGGAGTATCGATGCCCTGTGTCGAAACTCCCACGACTAGGCACCTTTTAAGGATGTGCTTATAGACCCCAGCTCCCACGTTTATGATCGCCCTCATTCTGCTGGTAGTCAAGCAAGAATCCTAGGGGCTCTATCAACGTGCAATAGCGACTCGTAAGGTCACCTAAAGCAGTACACGATGATAAAGGTAAACCAGATAGCATACTATCATCTTGAGTAAGACTGTCCTATTGGGATTGGTCCTCCCTCAATCATTGCAATCACGTGCCTGTGATTCAATAATTGACTCTGAGGGCACTATCTCCAACACCATGTACCCGGAATCGGCCTCATCCAGCTCCTCGAATCGGGTTTCACATGTCACACGTCTCAGAACCGAGAAAATGCATGGTGGACGCACTGAAATATTATATCAATAGAAACCGGGGTTTTAAACAATACAAACTTTCTTCTCAAATGACCACGGTTCTCAAATCCAGAAATCTCATGAAAACGACATATCTCAATGCCTAAAATCATAAAGCATGATGTATGCGACATATGATAGAAATGTAAGCATATCCGTATATCATGCAGAATGGAACAGTGATGTATCATATTAAGGGAAAACCGCTCCTTTAAATGATTCCAGTTTTGAAAATTTGTCCTGCGGTTCCCAATATCTCCAAAGTCAAATGCAACATCCTATAAAGGTGCATAGTTAACTATAGCAAGTAAATTATGCAAAGAGTCATATCATGATGCAGCAATCCTACTGTGTAGTGACATGGCAATTATCGATGATGAAGTGTGTGAGCCAGTAATCTGTGTGCTTGTAACATACACATCATCGATAAAGGTGTAAGTATACTAGCACAGTTATAAGTAATGCAATGCGAATAACATGAATGCAGCATAAGATAAATCACATGCAAATGCTGACAGGTACACATATCTAATATGACCGAGTCGGTGAATCTATCAATCGGCATCGAGCCTCACAACATCACGTACGGTATAAACCATCGTAGGGCATCCTCTAGTCAAGGGTATGGATCAAATATCAAGTCAAACTCATCACGTACGGAAAATCATCGTACGTCGGCATTAAACCGATAGGGATCCTATCATCCTATATGACAAATGAGGGGTACTGACCTAACATCTCGTACGATAATCTATCATGATTCACAACATATATAAATATATCTATATACCTATGTCCCAGGTCACATCCACAACAATCTCATATCAGGGGACCAACAAGGTATCAATCATCTCAATCGACTCGTATCTGTATACCATCATATCATCAAATCATCATATCACGTCTTATATTCTTTCCATCGCATTCATATCCCCCATGAAGTCAATTTTACCTATACCATTTACCCTTACGATAAGCATACGTATCTAATCTAACATACAAGCCCGAACCATACAATCAGTTTTTAAAAGAAGCAATCATAGTTTTGAAAGTAAGGGCTACGGTGTTTTTAAGGAAAAGATATCATTTGAAAATCCGTAACATCCCTCAATGTATCTGTTTAAAATATGTATACGATTCATCAGTTTGGAAATAGGTATGGTTCGGATGACACATCTATGTCGGCTATCTAGTCTCATAGTACCCTAAACAGCAATATCATCAAATAACATCCTCAAGTCCCGTCATCGCGTACTAGCCGTATCATATCGCTTCTAACTATCCTTTAGTTTCAATTATGGTTCTCTAACTAGCTTTTTACTCTATCTATACTTTTCTATTAAAGGTTTCTTTAACCATTTACTATGAATCAGTTTCCATCAAAGACTTGCGGGGGTGCTATACGCCATCCCCCCGACTTCCCCCGTGGATAAAGATCCACTCACCTTGCTCCTTGATTTCCAAAGTCGATGACGCCATGCTCCATCACCTCGGAATCCACATGAAGGTACCTACAATAATACTCAATTATAATCGCTATTAAACTCGAATCCGGAAAACCGACACGGCACACGGCAGGCTCATAGGTTAGAACCTATGGCCTACTCGTGCAAAAACAATCAAACAACCCTTGTTGTTGATGTACAAACATCCAACAACCCAAAACAAATCCAAATAGCAAAACGAAAAAATTTAAAAATACGGAAAACATAGCCAAAAACAACCCAATGTGCTCCCAGATTTTGACTCGGGTCAAACTAGCGAATTTTGCATACGGGGTTGCTCTAGATATCACCTAAGGGACCTACCAACCAAAAATCAACACATTCCACCAAAATGTGGCCGCAATTTGCGGCCACAATGAATAAATTTGCGGCCGGATTAATGAATTTTGGTCTCGGGTTTTAGGGGTTACTTCATAATCACCTGCACACATCTCTGTCAAGGGAACTTATTTTATGGTGGTCTCAGGTCATCCCAGATTTCTATTTACCATCACTAAATCCAGAAAAACCCAATATCGACGAATCTAAAGTTCGTATTTTGGGGTTTTGGTCACTGGTCCAGGTCGGGAATCGCCCCTAAAGTCTAATTGACAGCCACTAAACATCATCAATTTCCCAAACCCTTCTCTAGAAATTTCCATGTTCACAAATCCACCACTAAACGAATTCTAAACTAAACTAAAATACAAGAAAACACAAAACTAACTAATTGGATGAATATATACCTCACTTGGGCATCTCAAGAAAACCCTAGCTCGACCAAAGTCTCCAAAATCAAACTTTGCTTGGTCCATTTTGTAGAGTATGAAGAGGGGGTCATTTTTAATGAAAGGGGATTATGGTTTTGATGAATATTTGGAGATGGATCTTTGGGTAGAGGTGGAGGGAGATGAGTTGAGGAGGAAGATGAAGTAAATAATGGGGAGGGGAAAAGAATGGCTGCCCTCTCTCTCTCCTACTCTCACTCTCTCTTATTCTCACCCTCCTTTTCTCTCTCCAATCATTCTCTCTTTTTAACCCTTTTCTTTGTCTTTTAAAACCAAACCATACAACACCCCAAAATAATACAAGAAAACAACATGTAACCAAAATGCAACATGATATGGTGCACTAGCCATGAAAAACTATAGAAACGGATTTGGCTTAATCGCGATTAGTAGTGCACTAATCGGGTAAAATTTTAAACTTGCTTATAATTAATTATAAAAATGCCAAGTCCAATAAATATATTTTTAAATGAATAAATCATTTTAATCCCCAATTATTTCACAATTATTGGTATATATTTATGCCCTTTTTCGAAAACCCCAATTTCGCAAATCGGCAGTTTTCGGGAAATATATTATTTTAGTATTAAATTCCAAAAATAATATTTTATATTTTCTGAAATGTTACAACTAGATACAATAATAGATATACAATGAATGTAAAGTCGAATAACCGCAACCCACCTACAACAAAATGGCTCACAGCCAACCTCGGCAAATCCGCAGCAAAAAGATGCAATTGATAGCCTCTACCACGACTACTCTGAGGGTCAACCTGTAAAACACTATGGAAAAACGGCGGTGAGTTGCCAACTCGTGAATAGTAAGTAAAATCATACAGATAATCGCAGGTATGCACGTACTGCGATACTCTAACACATGCGATCTGAAAGCGTAATAAGTCAATATGGATATGCAACAATCATGAAAGGTACTCTATCAGGTACTACGAATACATTATGCAATGCATATCAATGAATGCTGAGTATGGGATAAAACATGTCATCATCAATGAATCATCATCGTGGAAAAACCGGTGTCCCTCAAATACACCTCAAATCCCAACACCTCAGGCACCGTCACCCTGATCGGTCCTCATATCCTGTAAATCTCATGGAACCTGAGTTCCCAACATCGGCACTCGAAAACATCATGGAATACTCGCGTCTAGCATCGACATGCAAATCCACATATATCGGGCTTCGTCAGTCCGGATCGGCCCTCAAGCTCCGGCAGTACGAATCGGCCCGTATCCATCTCTCACTCCGGTCGGTATCCTCCGGATAACCGCCAGGTCCAACCAATCACCAGTAGGTACTTGTAACATCTTCAAAAATATAAAATATTAATTTTGGGAATTTTTATAATTTAATATTATTTTATTGATTATTTTAATATTAAATGCAAATAAATAGGAAAAATGTTAGAAAAATTATGAAAAATTATGGAAAATTCTAAAATAGGGTAAATTAGTGAATTATGACATTTTTAAGTTTTTGTGATTAGTTTGACACTAGTTTAGTGCTAATCGCGATTAAAATCGCTAATTGGGTTTTTTTGGCAATTTTGTGCAAAACTTGCACATATCACTTTTTCTACACTTGTGTATTTTTCTAGCCATGGTTTTCATTTGGGTTTACTATTGGTGTGAGAAGGGTTGGGTTTTAAAAGAAAAGGGAAAAGAAAAGAAAATGCAATGATGAGGGTAGGTGAGAGAGAGAGGTGGACTTTGACCTTAACCCTTAGCCTTGTTTCTCCTTCTCATTTCTTCCCCTCTCTCCCATAGTTGCTGCTGCTGCCCCTTCTCCATTTCCCTCCCCTCCTCAAGCCATGAATCATCTCTAAAAACACACCAAAACCCCAATCTCCTTTCATTAAAAATGTCCAAAATCCCTAGATCTACACATGGAGCTAAAGAAGCATGGATTTGGTCACTAGAGGGCAACTCAAGAATTTTCTTGAGTTGCTAATGAAGGTAATTTCTGAACCATTTGCTTAATTATAGCCTTTCCTATAACCCCATGTCAAGATTTTATCGATATTGTGTGATATTATGGATTTGAGAGAAACCTAGTTAGGGTTTGAGTGAATTGGTGTTGCATTATGAAATTGAGCTCAGTTAAGATTATTCCAACACCCTAGTGTTTGAATTGAGACCCTAACCTGATGCTAGAACCAGAATACGGATTTTAGAAACCGATATCGGGGAAATTGTGTAATCTGTGAAGGTTAATTGGAATCTGCTATCACCCGAGATGCCCTAAAATAGAATTGAGTGGAAAGTGACATGTGCAGGCACCCAGGAAGCCAACCCCAAAACCCTAGCTCCACATTCCACTTTCCGGCCGCCAAAACCTCCATTCTGGCCGCAAATTGCGGCCAGACCAGTGAGGAATCTCCTCGTTTTCTGTGCACAGCCCCATTTCATCAATTCTTGGCCCTGGGTACTTCTAGTTTTGACAGATTCTATCTAGGGTGAAATCTGGGACATATATCCTATGTTGTCGTTTTGGATTCGTGTTTCCGTATTCCGTATTTTTGGATTGGAAATGGTGGAATGTGTTTTGCCTCGACTATTGTCGTTTATACGACGATATAGAGGATTATGGATGGTTTTGAAGGCGTGCCATAGGTTCTCACCTATAGGCCCCTTATCGTATCGTTTTGGAGTTTATGCGCCGTTTTAGATTGGATTTGGTTTTAATGCGCATATACGATATTTTGATGTGTAGGTACCCATGAAGACTTCGGACGACAAGCAAATGCATGGTGATGTCCGCAAATGATGATGCAAGGTGAGTAGATTATATCTACGGGGGAAAGTCGGGTGGATGGCGTATAGCACCCCCGCAGTCCGTAGATAGCTTATTATATGATATTGTGATATTAGGTGTATTTTGGATATGTAGGGTTAGAAGTGACTAGTGTAGTTCATAGTCGCGAACCCTAGGATAGAATTACCCTATACATATACCCTTGCTTTTCACATGTACTTACACTGTGATTGACGATATGTGACGACTTTGGAGATGAGTCGATATTGTGGGCTTGGTGCCCTGGGATCGGTGATTTGATACGATTCATATGTGGGGTATGACTTGTGATTCTTGCGGGCTTGGGATGTGTGTTTACCCCCGCATGCATACTTTACCGATGTTACCGTTTGTACTAGACATAGAGTAGTACTCCAGACTATATGATCTGATGATGGTGATATTTGTTATGTGATGAGACAGTGAGATGTTGACCCCTACCCAGCTTTTGGGAATGCCGTACGATGATTTACCGTACGAGCTGATATTGATGATAGATCCGCACTCATAACTAGAGGATATCTTACGATATGACATTGAGGCGGGATCACCGACTATATATCTACATATATACTTAGACTCAGTTTTAGGTGGTTTCCACACCTACCCCTCCTGATTGACAGGATACTTAGATGTAGTTGCATAGTAGATACTTCACTGTGCTGTTGATTACTAGATTTCCGCATATTCATACTATTCGCATTGCTGGCATATGTTCATTACCATGTTATTATCATGCTGTTAGGACACCAGCACCATTATCGATGATGCGTATGTTTCACGTACACTATTTGCCGGCTCACACACTTCATCATCGATAATTGCCATGTCACTACACAGTAGTACTGTTACATTCGTGATATGTTGCTTCCTTTGACATATGTGCATTCCTATTCCATGTTGCATGATTTCCGATATGATTACTCTCTTTACATGTCGCATATATCATGGATTGATTGCATAGTACATCGCATTGGATTTACTGCTGGATGTTGGATTTTCATGTGATTTCTGGTTTTTGAGGACCGTGGGGTTATTTAAGAAAAGGGGCACTTTATGAAAACCCGGTACCTCGTGATATGATATTTCGGTGCGTCCACCACGCGTTTTCTCGGTGCTGAGACGTGTGCTTGAAACCCGATTCGAGGAGGTGATGTACCGTTTGCGGGTTCGTGGTGGGCCCGGTATGGTTCCCCTCGGCGAGATGATCGATGGGTTATGCCGATTGAGCCTGGAGGCGGGCGAGTACCTACCGGTGATTTTACCTGAGCTCGGCGGATATCCGGGGGATACCGCATGGAGCCGAGAGATGGGCATACTGCCGGGGCCGACGGGCCGATATCCGCAGACGGAGCCCAGAGATGGACATGGGTTGACTCATACTGCCGGGGCCGAGGGCCGATATCCGCAGACGGAGCCCCATACGGATGAGGATTTACGTGTCGGTGTTTGGCACGGGTTTCATGATGAGTTTTCCATGATTTTGGTTATATCCTCACATTGCATACATGATGCTTACTGTCAGTGGGTGACAGGTGGACGGGTTCCACATATTTACAGACTTGGTTCATATACAGACTGGATTTACACTTATCTTACACCAATATTAGTGGTATGGGACGCTAATATATGTGTATTGATATTATTGATATTTCTTCATTGATACTTCATGCAGACATACCTTATACTGATGACATGTTGTTACCTGAGTACCTGGCACTATATACATGATTAGATGTTACCTTGCCACCTTATTACACTCAGATGTACTCTTGTGGATATTTTACTGATCGTTGACTTAGGATTATGTCTTGCATTCGATTTATCCTTGTAGATGTTTCTATTCACGAGTTGGCAACTCACCCCCGTTGTGCCACAGTTCTTGCAGGTTATGCCGTACAGGTTCTATTGCGGCATTTCTGGCACATTTCCTTCTTGCGGGTGATTTGCTTTGGTAGGTGGATTCCTTCGTATCAGGAGTCACCTTTGTATTTAATTTATTCATTGTATCTAGAAATTGTCCATCAATCAAAACTTGTATATTCTTTCAGACCTAGATATCAGTGTTGTATATTTCGACCTTAGAGTCGCGCTTTGTAGTATTGCGGTTTCTTGTTGCTTTTGAGCTTTCTTTGGATTTGATCCTCGCCACTTGGCGTTGTATATTATTATATCATTGCTTGGTTGTGACCGTCGATTGACGAAGAGCTAGCTCCCGCTTGGGGATGCCTTTATCATGTTATATCTTGTTATTATCGTTTTACCCCATTCGGGGCCAGTTTTACAAAGGAAACTCTGCCGAAATTTCTAGAAAAGACTGTACCGTTTTTAAAATGCACATTCGGCTTAGTTATTTAAGAACCTTGATTTCAAACCTGTATTTCTTCACTTCATTAAACCAGTTTTCTTTATTTATTCTTCAAAATGGTTTTAGATTTCTGGGCTTTTGGCTTACTTGGATCAGATGGAGTCCTATAGGCTTCATATGGTTCAAGTGCCAGTCACGTGCTCTTTCGGGTCGTGACAGTAGTAGTCCCTCTGACAGGCTCATCGTCTCCTGCACAACCATCAATTCTCATCCTGGCGTACCATACCGGGTCCACCATGAACCCGCAAACGGATTATCCAGCTCCTCGAATCGGGTTTCTATCACACGTCTCAGAACAGAGAAAACGCATGGTGCACGCACTGAAATATGGTATCAAGAGAACCGGTTTTTCAAAACATTGCATATTTTCTTGAAAAAATACCAATGTTCCCAAATCCATAAATCACATGAAATCCATATCTCAATGCGTAAATCCATGCAATATGATCTATGCAACATAAAATTGTAATATGAGTATATCAAGGGAAAACCGCTCTTTTAAATGAATCCAGTTTTTAAATGTGTCATGCGGTTCCCAATTTCTCCAAAATCAAATCCAACATCATATAGAGGTGTAGATGTAGCTATAGCAAGTATGTATGTACGCATAATGCAATTCATATGCGCAATAGAACAAGAATCATGTCTAGTGATAAGGTAAGCTAAGCAATGTATTATCCATGGCAATTCTATAGTGTGAGTGTCATGGCAATTACTAACGGTGTGTGTGTGGCATACAGTTTAGTTCTCGTGCAAACATGAACCGTTAGTAACAGTGCTGTGTCTCATTAATATTACGTCCATATGCAACAGGAAATGGGGTATGCAACAATGGTACACATACACAATTAATGTATATATATATATATAAACATGCGGCTATAATATCCTATCAAGCCCTGACGCATAACGCTATACTGGCGATTTCCCCGTAGATGTTAAATCTACTCACCGTGATGTCGAGCTAGGTATATCCGACCACCTGCTTCCCTTTCATCGCAGTGTCCGAAGTCCCCGCCTGCGATCCTATTAACACAAAACATAGCAAGTGCAACTCAGAAATCGACCAATAATACATACAATTACGCTTAAATCGGCGTACCGACTCCAACACCCTCTAAAGTGCTCGCTTAGAGGGTAACGTGTGTGGCGACACTACTAAAACAAATCCTACATGCAGAAAATCACGCGAAGCACAGAAACTGAGTCGGACACCGTATCGCGCGTTGACGTAACACTAAAAACTAGCTAAACGATCCCAGATTTTACCCACTGTCACAACTTAATAATCTAGCAGTACCAAATACTCTAAAACCACTGCAGACAGCTACCCACAAAATTTCAACTTCCCAAGACACCGTACGGCCGAGCTCGCTGGAAAAGTCCTTCATGTCGCCGGCTAAAACCGGTAGGATCGGGTCTGGGTTTCAGGTGAACACTTAGGGTCTCTAACACTACACTACTATACTGCTTGTTTTCACGGTGAACACTCGGGGTCACAGCAGGTTACAAATATCCTAAAACGACACTAAAAGTACGATATCGTGCACAAAACTATATCTTTAACGTTCTAAACTGAAACTAATTAGCCACACAACAATTTAACAACCTAAATAATAGTAGAGAGTCATTACCTATCCAAACTTTCTCAAAAACCCTAGCTTTCCATGCCCCAAGTAATTCTAGTGGCTTGATCTTGGCTTATGAAGGGCTTTGATGGAGTTTAGTGGAGATTTTGTGTGGGTTTGTGAGGGTTGGGTTAGAGTTTCAGTTGAGAGAGTGTGAGGGAGTGAGTGAGGTGAATAAAACAAATGAGAGTGAGAGTGAGGGAATGAGGGTGTATGTGTGAGGGTGAGGGGTGCAGGAATGAGGGGTGAGGTTAGCATAAGCCAAGCCTCCCTCTCCTCTCTCCTCATTAAATGCATGGCATGCTTGCCATGCCTCATCATGCCCTCTCTCTCTCTCCTCTCTCAAGTCAACCTAATATAAAATCCTTTTTATCTTAAAACCACTAATTAATTTAGATAATACATAAGACTTAATTTAAAATGAGGTTATGGTGTCCTGTCTACTTAAGCATGGTTAACCCCCCAATTAACCCTAGGTTAACATTCACATGTGTGTGCAAGCCCGAAATAAAAATCAATAAAATATTCATTAATTTTTTTAAAATAGTTGAAAACTATTTTGGTAATCTTTTTACTAAAATCCCGCATTATCGTTTAATTAACACTAATCGCAAATCTAAGGTGTTACAATCTCCCCCCTTATATAAATTCGTCCCCGAATTTAAAATTTTTACTATGCGTACCTTCATAGAGATGAGGGAATTTCTTCTGCATCTCGCTCTCGGCCTCCCAAGTGAACTCTTCACTATTCGGGCTACGCCAAAGAACTTTCACAGATGGCAAGACCATTGACCGAAGTTTCTTCACTTGCCAATCCAATATCACTACTGGCTGCTTGGTGAACGAAAATCGTGCTCTAGCTGAACGGTCTGGTGCTGAATCATGTGAGAAGGATTCTGAAGGTATTTGCGAAGCATCGAAACATGGAATATGGGTTGAACATCCGGAAAACTGGGTGGAAGTGCTAAACGATAGGCAACGGTACCAACTCGGTCAAGGATCTCGAAGGGACCTATAAATATGGGACTAAGCTTCCCCTTCTTCCCCAATCTCATCACGCCCTTCATCGAAGAAATCCGTAGGAATACATGATCCCCCTCTGCGAACTCGAGTATGCGACGACGACGGTCTGCATAAGACTTATATCTGCACTGGGCCGCTCTCATCCTATCTTGAATCAACTGAACTTTCTCCGTAGTCTCTTGAACTAGCTGGGGTCCTAAAATCCTACTCTAGCGAAGTTCGGTCCAACAGACTGGCGATCGACACTTTCTACCATACAAGGCCTCAAAATGTGCCATCTGTATCGTCTCCTGATAACTGTTATTGTAGGAGAACTCTATCAATGGCAAGCGACGATCCCAACTGCCACCAAAATCAAGCACGCAGGCACGAAGAATATCCTCCAGAGTCTGTATAATCCGCTCTGACTGACCATTGGTGTGCGGATGGAAAGCGGTGCTAAAGCTCAAACGGGTACCCAAGGCTTCCTGAAGAGTCTGCCAAAGATGGCTTATGAACTGGGTGCCCCTATCGGATACAATGCATGAAGGAAATCCGTGCAAACGCACAATCTCATCAACGTAAAACTGAGCATACTGAGCATAGCCGAAAGTGGTCTTCACTGGAAGGAAGTGAGCCGCTTTCATCAACCGGTGTACAATCGCCCAAATGGAGTCATACCCTCGACTAGACCTGGGTAGACCTACAATGATGTCCATGGAAATCTGCTCCCATTTCCATTCCGGGACGGGTAAAGGCTGCAACTCTCATGCTGGTCTTTGATGCTCAGCCTTGACTTGCTGACAAGTTAGGCATCTCGAAAAAAAATCCGAAACATCACTCTTCATCTCTGTCCACCAGTAGATATCTCTCAAGTCACGGTACATCTTGGCGGAACCCGGGTGAACACTAAAAGCTAACTGATGTGCCTGCTCTAGGATCTCGCGTCTCAACCCATCGGTATCAGGTACACACAAACGAGTCCCAAAACGTAGCATACCCTAGTCATCAATCAAGAACTCCGAATCTCTACCCTGCCGAACATGCTCCAGAATCTCAGACAAACTGGCATCAGCGGGCTGTGCCTCACAAATACGATCAAGTATAAGTGGACGGGCGCGGACATGAGCAAGATGTCCCCCAGTGGAAGTGAACTCAAACTGTACTCTGCTATCGCACAAGATCTGCCAATCTGCAGAAGACTGTATCTGAACTGCGCTCAACTGGGAGAAGCTACCCCCGGTCTACGACTCAAAGCATCGGCTACCACATTTGCCTTGCCCGGGTGATAAGGGATCTCACAATCGTAATCCTTCACAAACTCCATCCAACGGCGCTGCCTCAAATTCAGATCCCGCTGCTGGAAGATGTACTTTAAGCTCTGGTGGTCTGTGAAAATCTGACATGACTCTCCGTACAAGTAGTGTCTCCAAATCTTAAGCGCAAAGACCACCGCGGCCATCTCAAGATCATGAGTGGGATAATTCTGCTCGTTCTTCTTCAACTGCCAGGAAGCATAAGCGATAACTCTATCATACTGCATCAATACAAAACCGAGCCCCACTCGCGAAGCATCACAGTAATGGACAAAGCCGCCCAATCCAGAAGGCAAGGATAAAACTGGGGCAGTCGTCAACCGAGTCTTCAACTGCTGAAAACTCTGCTCGCATGCCTCAGTCCAAAGAAAAGGAATTCCCTTCCATGTTAGTTCGGACAGCGGTGCAGCGATACTCGAGAAGTCCTGCACGAAACGGCGGTAGTAACCGGCTTAGCCCAAAATGCTGCGGACCTATGTCACTGATACAGGTCTAGGCCAAAGCTGTACGGCCTCGAACATCCTCGGGTCCACATGAATACCGTCTCCCGTAACCATATGACCAAGGAAATCAACAATATCAAGCCAAAAGGCACACTTTGAGAATTTAGCAAACAGCTGGTGCTCTATCAATGTCTGTAAAGCAAACCTCAAGTGCTGCACATGCTCCTCACGACTCTTGGAAAAAACCAGAATGTCATCAATAAACCACAATAATAAACTGGTCGAGGAATGTCCTGAAAATCCCGTTCATAAAATCCATGAACGCTGCTGGGGCATTGGTAAGTCCAAACGACATCACCAAAAACTCATAATGCCCGTAGCGCGTACGAATAGCAGTCTTCAGAATGTCATCATTCCGAACCCGCAACTGATGATAACCTGATATCAAATTAATCTTAGAAAAATGTTCCGCACCGTGGAGCTGATCAAACAAATCGTCAATGCGAGGTAAAGGATACCTATTCCGCACCGTAACTCAGTTCAATTGACGATAATCAATGCACAACCTCAAACTGCCGTCCTTCTTCTTGACGAACAGAACAGGAGCTCCCCAAGGAGAAACACTCGGATGTATAAATTTCCTAGCAAGCAACTCTTGCAGCTGATCCTTAAGGTCCCTAAGCTTCGTTGGGGCCATCCGGTAAGGCGGTATCGAAATAGGTCCCGTGACGGGGATCAGATCAATGCAAAACTCAATCTCACGCTATGGCGGCAATCCAGGTAACTCATAGGGAAAAACGTCGGGAAACTCTTGCACGATAGGAACCCGGTCCAATGAATCTACTGTGGCTCCGGTATCACGAATGAAAGCCATGAATTCCCGACATCCTCTCCTCAAAAGCCGACTAGCGCAAAGGGCTGAAATCAAACTGTGAGGGGCGGCACCACGGTCCCCCTGCACAATAAGAACTGACTCGCCGGGAAAACAAAACCTGAATGTCTTCTCACGGTAGTCCACAAACGCATAGCACGTAGCTAACCAGCCTATGCCCAAGAGAACGTCGAAGTCCAACATCTCAAGAAGGATCAAGTCGACGGACAACTCTCTATCTCCTATCCGAACGGCACATGACCGAAACACGTCTCGCGCAACAAACGACTCGCCAACAGGAGTGGTCACAACAAGCGGCTGATTTAGCAAACACGACTCTCGGCCCAATCTCAGCACGAAGTGTGTAGAAAAATACGAGTGCGTAGATCCCTGATCAAACAAAACGTGTGCATCAAAAGAACATGCAGAAAGAATACCTGAAACCACTGCATTGGACGCCTGCGCGTCCTGATGAGTCCAAGAAAATACTCGTGGTTGCCCTTTACCTGCAACTGGCTGTCCTCCGCCTCTGCCACCCCGTCCTCGCTTAACAAACCCTCTGTTACCACGACCTCTCTAAACATA
The DNA here is from genome assembly GCA_030015575.1 of Agapanthus africanus. NCBI lineage: Eukaryota > Viridiplantae > Streptophyta > Magnoliopsida > Asparagales > Amaryllidaceae > Agapanthus > Agapanthus africanus. The sequence goes on from CM057351.1 coordinate 196,241,709, forward strand.
AGTCTGACGCGGAGTAACAACTGGCGCAAGAGGTAATGTTCTCTGAGGTGGAGAAGGTGGTAAGGTAACATGTGGTATGGCTGCCTCTTCCTCACATGGCTCAGTACAATCTCGAACACGATGATAGAAACTCCCGCACCGGAAACATCCAGACCATGACTGCTGACCCTCCTAGGGATAAGAGCCAAACAACCGGCCTTGTCCCAAGCCTCTGCTACCTGCACGAAATCAGTCGCGGCGCCTAAACGGCTGTCTCGATGCTGATACACAAGTACGGACACTCTTCGGTTCCGGAACGACTGACGTCTCGGAAAGACGCTCCTCAACTAGTAAGGCTGCGTCCACAGCTGCTGCATATGTATTACAATGATGTGCGCCGATAGAGAGGAACAACTGGGTAAGCAAACCTTGAACAAACCTGTAACATTTCAGAAAAAAAAGATATTATTTTTGAGAATTTTTATAATTAAATAATAATATATTGAATATTTTAATAAGGCGGTATAATTAAATACCGATAAATTGGGAAAATTTGGAAAATTATGGAAATTACTGAAATGAGGGTGCTTTGTTGGATTTAAGCAAATTATGAAATTTTATGATTTATTATACACTATTTTAATGCTAATCGCGGTTAAATATCGCTAATCGCGCATTAAGCTTGTTTTGTGCATCATGCACCATATCATTTTTACACTTGTGCTACATATTTTAACCATGGTTTCATTTGGGATTTATGTGTTGGTTTTAAAAATGAAATGGAAAAGAGATGAAAAGAAAAAGGAAAACAATAAAGTAATGATGGATGGCCATGAGAGGGAGAGGGAGAGGTGATGGTCAACCTTGGTCATGGCCTTTTGTTTCTTTCACCATCTTCATCTTTTTCTTCTCCCTCTTCAGCCCATAGCAGCACCCCTCCCCTACCTCCACTTCAAACCCTACAAACACCATGAAATATTCATCAAATATCCATCCCCACTTCCTTAAAAATGTGCACAAGCCTTCTAGCTACACTTTGGACCATGAAAGCAAGGATTTAGGGAACTTGGGGAAACTCAAGAAATTTCTTGAGTTGCTAAATGAGATATTCTCTTAACCATTAGCTTAGTATTTCCATTGCTTTTACATCCATGTTTGATTAGAACCGATTTAGTGTCGTTTAGTGAGGTTTAGAAATTTCTAGTTAGGGTTTGAGGAATTCTTGAGTTGTGATGTTTAATTGAGGCTTATAGTGACCTTAAACCCCTGTAATGATTGTATTTTGGACACAAAACCAGGGGAAAACCCCAATTCACGAACTTTGAAATTCTGCCAATATCGTATTTTGTGGAATTCTGTAGGGAATTTGAAATCTTCTAACACTAGGAGACCTGAAAAATTATTTAGCATACACAGTGATACATGCAGGCACCCAGGGAGCTAATCCCAAAACTTGAGCCACCCCCTCCATGTTCTGGCTACAAATTTAATCTATCTGGCCGCAATTTGCGGCCCGGGTGGGACCATTTGAGTTCGTATTTGTTCTGTGCCTTTATCTCCAGTAAACTAGACCCTTGACATATGCAACTTTGGCTAATTTAACCTAGGGTAAAATCTGGGACCATTTTCATGAGTTGATGCATTGTTTTACGACTTCGTTTTAACTTGATTTTGGTATTTGATATTGTGTTTCCGTCGTGTGGCGTTTGAACGTCGACGACTAGGGTTACTGATCGTGTTTTGCATGCGAGGCTATAGGTTTTGACATGCGAGCGAAACATGTGCCATTTCGGTTTTCCGACTTGATTTTAATACGCATTGTGATTGTGTTATATATGTAGGTACCCCCACATGGACGTCGAGACGATGAAGAAGAGGATGGCGACATCGACATCGGCAAGTAAGAGCAGGTGAGTAGATTTATATCTACGGGGGAAGTCGGGTGGATGGCGTATAGAACCCCCGCAATTTCATAAGGTTTTGATGTGAAGTGGTATTTATGTACATATATGGGTTATTGAGATATGAACCATAGCAAGAAAAACATTAAGAGATCATGGGATGGTGTTAGAAAGATTTGAAGAAAAGGATTTAGTTGGGTTCTTAGTCGTGAACCCTAGAGTAAAGTTGACAAACACACACATGCATACACGGGATATGGTTTGGGTGCATATGTTTATATGTATGTATGTATATACATGGATACGTTGGTGTATATATTTATATATACATACACTTATATTCGGTTGATGAGGATAGTATATAGTATTTGAAGATGAGTCGATGTGGATTGGGCATGGTGCCATGAGATCGGTGGTGTGATTTTGTTCGTACTATGAGATACGACATGATAGTATAGCGAATCTTTAGGTGATGTGTTTCAGACACACGCAAATATATTTGTTGATGGTATTAGTTTGTACTAGACTTAGATCTGTACCCCAGTTCATGACATATGATGATAAGGATACCAGATAAGTAATGAGATAAATATGATATTTGACCCTTACCCAGATTTGGGATGCCGTACGATAGAATTACCGTACGAGATATAGTTATGATGTTAGATCCGCACTCTTGACTCGTGGATGTCATATTATTTATTGTATCGTACGTGATACTATTGAGGCGAGATCACCAACTACTAGATATATATATAGATCGACTCAGACTTAGGTGGATTCCCTTACCCTTTTTACTGGGCTCGAGTAATACTCATTTTCAAAGTGGAGAGTTGTGAGTAATTTAAATACCAAGCTGTATGACTCGTATATTAGGTAGCTATATTTTTCAGTGTTGTTGTTACTACATCACTTTCTGTATATTCATGATGTTTCATCGCATTGCATGCTTGTACATAAGTTATCTGTAATTTTTATGAAACCCTGTTGTTAGGACACCAACACGATTACCGATGATGCGTATATTCCGCATACACTTGCTTGCCGGCTTACACACATCATCATCGGTAATTTCCATATCACGTACACTTTAGAGAATATTATTTCAATGACATAGCTTGCTAGCTGATAGTTGCAATATGCTATCATTTTCGTATGCTAGTTTAACTATTGCACTCATTGTATGATATCAGAGGCATTCATATATTCATTGGTCCTGCAGTATTTTGGGGTTTTATGCCGATATTCACTATTTACTTACTCTTGATTCTTGGATTTCGGACTACCATGAGATTTCTGAATTTGGGGGAAAACCGCAAGAATATATATATAAACTTCTCGCTCTCCCTCTTTTTAAAAAATGCAAGTTGCGATTTTCTCGTGACGTATGAGTCGTCCACAATGATTTTTTTTCGATTCTGAGATGGATTTCGAGACCCGATTCGAGGAGCCGGATAAACCATCTGCGGGTACAAGGTGGACCCGGTATGGTACCCCGAGGCAAGAAGCTCGAGTTGTAGACGATGAGCCCGGCTGGGGCAGAGTGCCTTCCGGTGATTGTTTGGCGCGGCGGATATCCGGAGGATACCGTTCGTGGTCGTTTGATTGATGATATGGGCTGATCCAGACTGACGGAGCCCGAGATATTGAGATATTGAAATATTGAGATTTGAGACATTGAGATTCTAAGATATTGAGATATTGAGATACTGAGATTTATGTTTTGTGTCGATGCTGGACAGAGATTTCTCTGTTGATTTCATGATGTATTCTGTTTCCATTAGTAATGCATTCATACACCATATATCTGATATGTTGCTATCCGAGGCACTGACACGAGTACGTGGTATTGCACTTATGTGTAGATGGATCAAGATATTTATTTGAGGATATTATTTGATATGACCTAGGATAGCTGTAAGTCCACGTTGCCCACCCCGGTGCTTACGGGGAGACGGAAAACGGAATAAAAATCAAAAATTTTTATCAACTTAGGCAACATGGACTAGACAAAGATGGATCTTTGCTAAACAAAAACAAGCTAAAGCTAACTAGAAACTAGCTTAGGGTTAGAATGGTTATACCTAGGGCTTTATGTCCTTCTCTTCTTTCTCCTTGGAGTAGTAGAAAGAGGTCACCTTTATCATCTTCTCACGTCGAAGAAGGATCCACCCGAAAGCCTCGACCTTTGGATTCAACTCCAAGCTAGAAGTAACTAGAGTTCTAGAAGTGCTAATCCTAGAACCCTAGATGAGAGTAGAGATTATCAAGAAGAGGTTTTTCTCAAGCTCAAGTGTTTCTCAACACATGAGAGGGGAGAGCTTGAGGGAGAGGAAGAACAAGAGAGTGAAAATGAACGATAGAATGAGAGAATAATAACCATTCTCACATATATGTATGAATTATTATAATTAGATAATTGTCATGGTTAATCAAGACATGACCATTATCATTTCATATTTAATGCTAATTGCAAGGATCAAAGAGCATCTTTTATATGGAATGATGATGGTCAATATGTCAACTAAGGTCAACAAGTCAAGATAGTCAAATGGTCAACAACCATAACCATGCACAATTATATTAAGCTAATATCAATTAACCATAATACACACATAAGCATTAGGGTTAATTAAATGACAATGGTCATTAACCCTAATCAAAGTCCTCTCCCTCTGTCTCAAGCAACTGTGCATACGCACCCGTATTCGTGATCCGAGGAACACGAATACAATGAGATAAAACCAATCCCAAATCATATACTAGGATCCGGCTTAAACCAAAGCCCACTAGTATAAGCTGTCCGGACAACAAACGTGCACAAGTGCGCGGATGTGAACGAACCCTATAGCAAAACCTTGCGACCTCTACTCATTTTGCCTAAAGGCGAATAGCTCTCTGTGTGGGACTCTAAAGACTCGACACTACGCTGGCAGTGGGTTTAACCACAGACCGCAAGCGGCACTAGCTGTACGTAACGGTCCCCAAGTAGATGTCGATAAGAAGACTGACGAGGTGAACCCCATCTGAACTCCTACTGAGCCTGTATGTGACAGTCTCCGTACAGTCCGGTCTGTTCGTCTGATACATCGCATGGCGGGCCTAGGGGGGCGGTGAACGTCAGTCCCCTAATAGCGGTACAAGTCGTGTCGGAGTGTAGCCCAGAACACTCTGAGATAACACTGGAAACCTACCAGTATATCTCGCTTTCCCTGGCCAGGGGCTACTCGTGTAATGGCTCTCCTGGACACAGCACGATGTCAACCCCCAATACCGGGAGAGACGAATCCTGTCTAACCGTCACTGCCTCCAAGTGCTTCGGGACTGCACACAAAAACAACCTGTTTGCACGACTCCTTTGAGCCGCGGTAGGGTAGTAATTAAAGTGCAGTGGGAACACACTCGAGGCGAAGTGACAGTGTCAAGTCAGCGGACTAAGCTGTACTCATGTCACCTGGGAACTGATAACTGACGATAGGTATAATACCAACCAACAGTTCCCGACGAGTCCTGTCCAGTTTACTCATAACCTAACGAGCACCCGTATACTATCTCAAGTACGACGTACTGACGGCTGTGGGACAGACCGTCTCCCACACTGGGATGAGAAGCGCATACGCTAGTCTACTCCGGAGTATCGATGCCCTGTCTCGATAGTCCAACGACTAGGGACCTGTATAAGGATGTGCTTATGGATTACCCAGCTCCCACGAGTGTGAGCGCCATCACAACGCTGGTAATCAAGCAATAATCCTAAGGGCTCTACTAATATGTATATCAGCAATATCCTAAAAGAAACACATGCACATATTAAAGCAGAGACAAACCAAGTAGCATACTACCATTTCGAGCAAGATTGTATATACAATTGTGAATATCCCAAGCTTCCATCAAGTAATATACAAACTAGTATGATACAGTAATGGCCTCTAGGGCATATAAACTAACAATCTCCCACTTGCACTAAGGCCATGTACTGGCGTATCGAAGACCTATCATCTCGATCAGCCGCTCGAACTAAGTCTGGGGCAAGGCCTTGGTGAATGGATCTGCTGTGTTATCTTCTGAAGCAACCCTCCGAACCTCGATCTCCTGGCGATCCACGATCTCCCTGATCAGGTGATACCGCCTCAAGATGTGTCTGGATTTCTGATAGGACCTGGGTTCCTTCGCTAAAGCTATAGCCCCGTTGTTGTCGCAATACAGAGGTATTGGGTCAACAATGGACGGAACCACCTGAAGTTCTCTCAAGAACTTCCTCATCCAGACAGCTTCTTTTGCGGCATCAGATGCAGCGATGTATTCCGCTTCCATAGTCGAGTCAGCAACGGTTTCCTGTTTGGAACTCTTCCAACACACCGCCCCTCCATTGAGGGTGAAGACAAAACCCGACATGGACTTGGAATCATCCTTGTCACTCTGGAAGCTGGAATCAGCAAAGGCCTCAATCTGGAGGTCTTTTCCGCCATACACCAAGAACATCTCCTTAGTTCTTCTCAGGTACTTGAGAATGTTCTTTACCACTATCCAATGTTTCTCCCCAGGGTTTAACTGATACCTGCTTACCACACTCAGTGCATAAGCCACATCCGGTCTGGTACACAACATCACATACATTATAGAGCCTACCGCAGAAGCGTAGGGTATAATAGACATGCGATCCCTCTCCAAATCAGTCTTGGGAGACATCTCTTTGGAGAGGGTGATCCCGTGACAAGCCGGTAGATTACCGCGCTTGGAATCTTCCATACTGAATCTCTTCAGTATGTTGTCGATGTACCTGGACTGTGAAAGTCCTAATATCCTCTTGGATCTGTCACGGTAGATCCGGATACCCAGAATGTATGAGGCATTACCCAGGTCTTTCATGGAGAACCTGTATGACAAGAACCCCTTGAAAGATTGTAGCATAGGAATGTCATTTCCAATTAAGAGAATGTCATCCAGGTATAAAATGAGGAATACTACAGTTCTCGCTACAAATCTACAATAGATGCATGGTTCATCTGGATTTTTGATAAAGCCAAATTCCTTGACCGTCTCATCAAAACAGATGTTCCAACTCCGCGATGCCTGCTTTAGTCCATAAATGGACTTAAGCAACTTGCACACCTTTCCGCTGCTCCCACTCTGAATGAAACCCTCTGGCTGGTCCATATAGACACACTCCTCTAAATGTCCATTTAGAAAAGCTGTCTTTACGTCCATCTGCCAAATCTCATAATCGTGGAAGGCAGCAATGGCAAGAAGGATCCGAATGGATTTCATCATAGCTACTGGAGAAAAGGTTTCATCATAGTCCAAATCAGGTCTTTGACGAAAACCCTTTGCAACCAGTCAAGCTTTATAGGTCTCAACCTGTCCATCTACACCAATCTTCCTTTTGAAGATTCACTTGCATCCTACGGGTTTTACCCTATCTGGAGCAATGTCCAACGTCCATACTTTGTTGGTGTACATGGAATCCATTTCGGTCCGCATTGCATCCAGCCATTTTACCGAGTCGACGCTCTGAATGGCTTGCTGGAAGCTAGTAGGCTCATCACAGTCTATGATGAAACCCTCTCTATCCCCGTCAATGAGAAAACCGTAGTATCTCTCGGGCGGATGAGACTGCCTACTACTCCTGCGGAGCGGCGTGGGAATGTCCTGATCTTTCGAACCCTCTGGTTCTACTAAGCTTTCAGTAATAGCTTGTGGTTCTGTAATTTCTTCCAGTTCTATTGCGCTCCCACTTAGTTCTTTTTCTATGAACTGGTGTTCTAGAAAGTGGGCATGGCGAGAAACAAAAACCTTTTGTTCCTCTTCGCAATAGAAGAAATATCCCTTGGAGTTCTTTGGATATCCCACAAACTTGCACTGTACTGAGCGTGCCTCGAGCTTGTCCGCATGCTGCTTTTTTACAAAAGCTGGACATCCCCACATCTTAATGTGATTAAGATAGGGTCTCTTCCCACACCACATCTGATATGGTGTAGTAGGCACGGTCTTAGTTGGAACTCGGTTCAAAAGGTATGCAGCTGATTCTAGCGCATATCCCCAGAACGATCGCGGCAACTCAGCGTTACTCATCATGGACCGTACCATATCCAATAGGGTTCGGTTCCGTCTCTCCGATACACCGTTATGTTGCGGAGTGTATTGAGGAGTAAGCTGAGAGAGAATTCCATTCTCTTTTAAGTAACCCAGGAACTCGGCACTCAAGTATTCACCACCTCGATCAGATCTCAGTGCCTTGATACTTTTGCCTGTTTGTTTTTCTACTTCATTCTTATATTCCTGGAATTTTTCAAAAGCCTCGGATTTATGTTTCATTAAGAAGACATAACCGTACCTTGAAAAGTCATCCGTAAAAGTAATGAAGTAAGAATAATCGCTTCGCGCATGTGTAGACATTAGACCGCACACGTCGCTGTGTACGAGTCCCAAGAAATCGCTCGCTCTTACTCCGTGTCCAGTGAACGGAGTCTTTGTCATCTTTCCTTTGAGACAGGATTGACAAGTTGCATACGATTGATATTCTAACGGATCCAAATATCCTTCTGCATGTAACTTAGTCAACCTTCTCTCATTGATGTGACCCAGTCTACAATGCCATAAGAAAGTTTTATTGATTTCTGGAGACATTCTTTTGTGTGTATTATGGACATTGAAAATCTGTGGTTGGTTTAATACGTATATACCGTTGTTCAATGTACCTGACCCAATCAAAACTTGATTAAGGTGAATGTTCACTACATTACTTACAAATGCAAATTCATAACCTTCTTTAGATAATAAAGATACAGAAATGATATTATAGGTCGCATTTGGTACATAATAACAAATACGCAAAACCAAAAAGTGTCCATCCGACAATCCCAGGTGATAGTCCCCCACGGCCTCAGCATCCATGCTAGCACCGTTTGCAACTCTGAGGGTCATATCACCTGCCTTCAAAACTCTACTCTTTCTCAACGCCTGCAAAAAATTACAGATATGAGATCCTGATCCGGTATCCAATACCCAGGATGTAGAGTTTATTGATAGACAGTTTTCAATAACATACACACCTGAAGCTGAAGCTGCAACTCGCTTCAAATCCTGTGCTCTGGCCTTCCAAGCCTTGCAATCCTGTTTCCAGTGACCACTTTTGTGACAATAGAAGCATTCTTCCTTCCCCACCAGCTTTCCCGCTACCTTTGTTGCTTTTCCTTTTCCCTTCGTATCCAATTTACCGACACCGCCTCTTGGTTTGGCGGGGGTTTTCTTCTTCTTACTTCTGCATGTAACTTAGTCAACCTTCTCTCATTGATGTGACCCAGTCTACAATGCCATAAGAAAGTTTTATTGATTTCTGGAGACTTTCTTTTGTGTGTATTCTGGACATTGAAAATCTGTGGTTGGTTTAAAACGTATATACCGTTGTTCAATGTACCTGACCCAATCAAAATATGATTAAGGTGAATGTTCACTACATTACTTACAAATGCAAATTCATAACCTTCTTTAGATAATAAAGATACAGAAATGATATTACAGGTTGAATTTGGTACATAATAACAACTACGCAAAACCAAAAAGTGTCCATCCGACAATCCCAGGTGATAGTCCCCCACGGCCTCAGCATCCATGCTAGCACCGTTTGCAACTCTGAGGGTCATGTCACCTGCCTTCAAAACTCTACGCTTTCTCAACGCCTGCAAAGAATTACAGATATGAGATCCTGATCCGGTATCCAATACCCTGGATGTAGAGTTTATTGATAAACAGTTTTCAATAACATACACACCTGAAGCTGAAGCTGCAACTCGCTTCAAATCCTGTGTTTTGGCCTTCCAAGCCTTGCAATCCTGTTTCCAGTGACCACTTTTGTGACAGTAGAAGCATTCTTCCTTCCCCACTAGCTTTCCCGCTATCTTTGTTGCTTTTCCTTTTCCCTTCGTATCCACTTTACCGACACCGCCTCTTGGTTTGGCGGGGGCTTTCTTCTTCTTACCCTTGGCTTTCGCCCTGGATCTAGAAGAGGAAGATCCTCCTACAAACAAAGTGGATGTCTCCCCACCTTTCTGTAGGGTGCCCTCAGCACTCCTCAACATGTTCAGAAGTTCGGAAAGTTCTACCTCCTTTCCATGCATGTTGAAGTTTAATACAAACTGGGCGTAAGTGGAAGGAAGGGACTGGAGAATCAAATCAGTGTAGAGTTCATTCTCCAACGTGGTCCTAAGGTTCGCGAGCTCCTCTATGTAGCCAATCATCTTAAGCACGTGTTCCGCTACCGATGATCCGACGGCCAATCTTGTCAAAAATAGCTTCTTCGACACTTCGTATCTTGCGATACGAGACTGCTCTCCATACAGTTCTTGTGTATGGAGAAATATGGACTCTAGGTCCATATTCTCGTGCCTCCTCTGATGTTCGTTGTCCATCGAGGCAAGTACGAGGCATTTGGCCTTCGCGCAATCTATCTCCCGGATTTCCTTATCCGCGACGCTGGACGTGGGACCTGGGACAGGGGAGCTTTGGTGGTAAGGACATACCCCAACATATCGTAAGTGATTGCCATCTTGACATTCCTGAGACAATCTTTGTAGTTTGGCCCTGTCAATATGTTTTTATCTAGTAATAACTTAAGTCCGGTCATGTTGAATGGTCGCTGCAATCAGGAGAGAGAAAAGAAACACTTTAGCATGATGCTCTTGCAAGTTTAGAGTGGTTTTTAATTTGTCTAAACTGGATGGCTCCCACTGTCTCTCGAATCCCTTCTCAAACCGTAAAGAAAGGATTAGTCAGGATCAATCCCACTGTACAATACTTGCTTAACAGTTCAGCCAGGCCAGTGTCGGTACTTCGAGGGAGGTTTTCCAACGCTTTCGCGAAGTTCCTTAATTAAGTAACCTCTTTTCCCTGTGGGCGTAGCCCCGCTAACACCTTTCTAGACACCTACTAGGTTTATAGCATTTATCGTTAAGTGAGAGTTTTCCCGAGGAGTAGCATATACTCACAGTAGGATCGGGATCCAAATATCATCGCGTGATAAAACCGAAGGAATCCTACCAGAATTATCACACTCCAAATGGTATGCAGCGCTAGCAAGTTTCAGTACTTATGAAACTCCCGATGTGGATTTTTGCCCCATGCTCTTATGACCTTGACTTTGGCCAAAATATCATAAGTCATATGTCAAGTTCTACCCGTCATTCTCCTGGTTAATTTGGACCCACCCGTACCTACCCTTGACTTTGGCCAAAATGCCAGCACGACTGTCCCAAACCAACGCATCTATCTATGCTGCACATGAATACCCAATAGCTACCAATCACTATGCCTTGACTTTGGCCAAAATACATAGCTTGAATACTTTTTGACCATTCATGTGGAATGACGGAGGGCTACGAATGGTTTTGGCGAAACCGTGAACGCAGTGAACTTGATATAATCGATTGAATGAGATATCTTTTAAAAAGAGTGGTTCACGCTCCGCGTTTAAAAGTTTTAGTTTTGAAAAGAACCGAGTGGTTTTCAAAGTGTTCCAATCGACTTTTACTTGGTTTATTTTCTTGCATTAGTTCTTTTAATGCGTCCCATCATTTAATCCTACAATTGCAAAAAACAACCAAAATATGACGTACGCTTATGCCATTCGCATTCGCCACGGGGCCCCGTCTGTAGGGATCCTAGGCACACTAATGAAGTCTCACAAGGCATCAAACATGGCTAATTCAAATTTTACGGGTGCCTACAAACCCTAATACGGATCGTTAACTAGATATTTAGGCGAAACGATGCAGATAAACAACTTTATCTAAAAGGAAATTGGCTACAACCTTTGTAGATCCGGTCCACCACCTGCACGGCTCCGCGATGAAGTCTCCTCGCTGTACAAATCGGATCTTGGGCTCTAGCGTCGGCTTCATCGGAGAAAAAGCGGGCTAGGTCATCGACGACGATGCCGAAGATGATCTACGTCGAGGCATCACAAGAACAAGCTCCAACTTCACCAAGTCTTGAAAACTTGTGAAGGAAACACCCTATACAACTTGGCAAGAGGTAGAGGATGAAGAAATAGGAAGTGGGTAGACTTTAGATTTGGATTTCTCACACTTTTTCATCAATCACCATTGATGTAGCAAGCTTTCTTCTCATGAAAGAATAAGATGAAGAAGAAGAAGATCATATGATAAGTTATTTAAAAATAGATAATAAAATGAATACTTATCATTTCTTCAACCATGGTTTAGTGTAGAGATTTAACTAAGGTTAGATGAGTGGTTAGGGTTAGGCATGAGACAAGAATGGTGACTAAGTCAATGCTTATAGTCACCATTCATTTATCTTTATCATTTCCTTTTGCCAAAATAAACAAAAAGAATAAATAAATGAATAATTAAATAAAATGAAACCCTAACCATTCATATAACCATGGTCAATTCTTTACACAAACCCAAGTTAGAATGTATCATCAAACATGATACAATCATGTGCACAAAATACATCATATTTATAATGTGCACAAACCAAGTGAGTAAATCCATTTAAAGTGAACCAATACTAGTTAATGCAAAGTAATATATCAAATATATAATTATACAATAAATCATTAAATCAACACTTGATTCAATGATCCGGTCATGTCGCATATAACCGGCTAGTATCCAATGTATCGGCTTATCGAATCAATCCTTGATTCGATAACTAGGTTATATCGCATATAACTAATCGATACATTCATCGCGAGAATGGAATACTGTATCACATACACGCATTATTCTCGGTCCCGCACATATCTCATATGCGCTCCTAATTCGTTTCGCTTGAGCCAGGAAACCTCTGTGTAGGACTCTAAAGACTCGTCAATACGCCGGCAGCAGGTGATGATCATATCAAACACCCACAAGCCGCAAGCGGTCTGCTAAACATATCGGCCACCCGGGTATTGAGCGATCAGAAGATCGACGAGCAAGCCCGCTCACACTCCTGTGAATCCAACCAGTAACACTTACCGTAAAGTCCGGTCATGTTCGTCTGATATGTCGCATATCTCGCCTAGGGGTGGTAAACGTCAGACCCCAGTAGCTTGATAAGTCATGCCGACGTAAGGTCCATAACATTCGTGAAACTACTGATAACTCTTACCAGTATATCACTACAACCCTGGCCAGGGATTTCCTGTTATGGCCAGTCGAGCATAGCGCAACATCAACCCCCAATACCGGGAGAGACGAATCCCCTCCTATCGCTCATTGCCTCCATGTGAATCGGGACTGTACCCAATAACCACCTGTTTGCACAACTCAGTAGAGCCGTGGTAGGGTGGAAATCAAAGCACAGTGGGAGACACACAAGACTCTATGACGATCTCGGGTCAACAGACTAAGCTGTACCAGTGTAACCAGAGAACTGCCATCTGACGTGAGGTATAATACCATCTGGGAGTTCTCGGCGAGTCCGTTCAGTGTACCCAGTCTCCACTGAGCACCTGCATACCATCTTCGATGTCAAACACCAATGGATATGGGATCATCCATCGCCCATCGCATGGGTCGAGAAGATATGCGCTAGTCTACTCTGGAATATCGATGCCCCGTCTCGATATTCCCTCGACTAGGAACATTTCAAAGATGTACTCATGGACTACCCAGGCCCCACTAGTATGATCTACATCATAGTCCTGGAAGTCGAGTACACATCCTAAGGGCTTTATCAACATGTAATCAGAGAGACATAAAGTATACATGTTAAGATAAAGTGCAACCAGATAGCGTACTATCATGTCGAGCAAGAAAGTCCTACCTATATATGTCCCAGCATCCACTACAATATACATCCAATGTACAGTAATGGCCTCTAGGGCATACATATAACTAACAATCTCCCACTTGCACTAGGGCCATCTGTAGCAGTGGTTGCAGTATCACATACTCAACCATCCCCTAAAAGTCTCTCTTTGGGAAAAGGCCTTCGTGAGTGGATCCGCCGTGTTGTCCTCTGAGTCTACTCTCCTAACCTCGATCAACCTGGAGATCAACTATCTCCATGATCAGGTGATGCTGCCTCAGAATTGGTCTGGGTCACTGATGGGACCAGGGTTCCAGGGCCGAAGCCACACTTCCATTGTCATACAATGGCAGGAACCTAGTTCATCTTATGAACCAATATACACCCAAACTGCCTCTTTGGTAGTATCTTTAATAGCGATGTTACCAGCCTTTATCGCCTAGTTTGCCACGGTATCGAGCTTGGAACTCTTCCACATACCGTCGCTTTACTGAGGGTAAAGACAGTGCCTGTGAGTGACATTCAGTCGTCTTTATCATCCTGAAACTCTTCCAGTGATTCTCCCCAGGATCGACTGATACCATCTCACTGCATCTAGTGAGAATCCTTAGCATCCAATTACATCTATCTCATAGATGAAAACTCAGGATTTAGGAGGTATCATTTTGATCCTATTGGAGAATCTTTGTGATAAGCGGAGATTGACCGAGCATAGTATAGGAAACTCTTTTCCTATCAAGAGTATGTCTTCCACGTACTCTACGAGGATCATTACCATACTCCATACTACCCTTTTGTATATACAAGGTTCATCTACCATTTTGATGAAGTCAAACTCTTTGACTACCACATCAAAACAGATGTTCCAACTCCGCGATGCCTGCTTTATTCTATAAAGCAACTTGCACACGTTTCCGCTGCTCCCACTATTTACGAAGCCCTCTGGCTGTGTTCTTATAGACGTTCTCTTCTAAATCAGTATTTAGAAAAGCTGTCAGGGCACCCAACCACCAGATATCATAGTCATGGTATGTAGCAATGTTAAGTAGGATCCGGATGGACTTAAGCATAGTCACTTGGAAAAGGTTTCATCATTATCCATGTCTGGTTGATGACTAAAACCTTTAATAAGCCTAGCTTTGAAAGTCTCAACTTTTCCATCTACACCAAGTAATCTTCTCAAGATATACTTGCTCCTGATGGGGATTTAACCCTTCAGATATAACAACCAAAGTCCATACTTTGCTAGTGTATAAGGATTCCTTCTCAGATCGATAAGTATCCAGCCATTCTTACAAAGTCCCACTCCTGATGGCCAGTTCGAAACTAGTTGGGTCATCATCTCATGATGCAATTCTCGCTCCCACTGTCATCGAGAAACCGAAGCAACTCTCAGGTGGGTGAGGAACTCTACTAGATCGGCGGAGAGGCTGAGGTTCGTCGGGGACTATAGAATCCTTTTGTTCTGTCAAATCATCATTTGCAGTTTTGTACAGCTGGAACCTTTCCAGTTCTACAGAACTGACCTTGCCTCGATTTTGTCCGGATTTTGCTTTTGACATAGGCCAGACAACCCCAAATATTAACTATCTTAAGATATGGGCTCTTCCCTTTCCATATCACATATGAAGCGGTAGGCAGCTGATTTGATTGGAACCCTATTCAATAGGTATGCAACTTCATAAGTGCATAACTCCTAAAAGGAAATAGGTAACTCAGTAGTACTCATTATAGAGCACACCTTATCATATAGGGTGTGATTGCTCCGCCCCGATATACCATCGTGCTATGGTGTATACGGAGGAGTAATGCTGAGAGAGAATCTCATTCTCCTTTAGAATAGTCCAGTATTTCCGTGCTCAAGTATTCTCCTCCTCGATCACATCAAAGGACATAATACTTATACCCGTATTTTGGTTCTCTACTTCTAAATCATATTCTGTGAATATCTCAAAAGGTTCGGACTTGTGTTTCAACAGGAACATATGTCTGAATCTTGAGAGATCATCAGAGAATGTAATGAAGTACAAAGAACCGGTCTTGGCATGTGTAGACAGGGGACCTATATACATCAACATGTATCATCCCAAGAGTTCATTAACTCTTTCTCTGTTTCCAGTAAACGGAGGTATGGTCATCTTATCTTTGTGATATGACTGGTAAGTTTCACAAGATGTAAATTCAAACTAATTTAAATATGCATCTAAAATGTAACTTCAGCCAGTCGGGTCGCATTGATGTGACCTAGTCTACAATACCCCAAAAAGGATCCGTTCATGTCTGAACTCTTCCTCTTGTGTATGTTCTGTATACTAAAGAACTGTAGTTTGATTTAGAACGTCAATGCTTTTAGATAACGTGCCTGAACCGATCAACTTTTGATATAGGAAATGTTCAAAACATTATCCATCAATACAAAATTTTATCATTTCTTTAATAAATAAAGAGATTGATATGATTTTGTATATCAGGTTCTGTATCTAATAGCATTTGTTCAGAATCAATGTATTGGTAATACAGAGCGACAGTGACCAACAGACTTGGCTGCAACACTTGCCCCGTTTTCTGTCTCATGAAACTTATCACCCGTTCTCAGTTTTTCTACCTTTTTGTAGCCCTATGTAACAGATTACATATCTGGGATCCTGATCCGGTATCCAATACTCAGGATGCAGAGAATACTGAGAAACAGTTCTTTGTAATGAACATACCCGAAGGAGATGAATCATATGCACTTTCTTCGTTTGGGCGGCATAGGAATTCTGGTATTCCCCTATTTCCTGCTCTGTCTTATAACAATTATAAGTTGGAGCGGGACCAACGTTCCCCAGCTCAGTATAACAAGCGGGTTCGGTCAATACATCCATATTATTATCTTGATTAAGGCGTGACATGGTCGCTACCAGGAGAGAGAGAGAAGAAAACACTCTGCGTGCGTTCTTGCAAGATCAGATTGGTTATTATTTTATCTAATCAGGATGGCTCCCACTGTTTTTATCAAATCTTCCTTCAAACCCTAAAAGGAAAGACTAGCCGGGATTAATTACACTCTACAAGTTCGCCAATCTTTCAGCCAGGCCAGTGTCGGTACTTTGAGGGAGGTTCCCCGTGCTTTCGCACGGACCTAATTACAGTAAACCTCGTTTTCCCAGAGGCGTAACCCCGTTGACACCTTTCTAGACACCTACTTGATCGGCTAATTGCAAAGTGCAAAACTCTTCCAGGAGTAACAATTACTCGCAGTGGGTATCGGGATCCAACTATCATATAGAAGGTATGCAATCTCATTGCAAGTTTCAACACTTGAAACTCCCGATAAAGGTTTTTACCCCTAGCACCTATGACCTTAACTATGGTCAACAAATCATAAGCACTAGTCAAGTTCTACCCGTCATTTCGTGATTAATCAGACGCACCCACATGACCCTTAACTAAGGTCAACAAAGTCACGCGACTGTCCTAACTAATCGCATCATATGCGGTGTAGGAAGACATCACTTAGCTACCGTACACTGTGCCTTGACTATGGTCAACAAACACAGCACGAATACTAAGTACTCTACTTCCTAAAATGATGGAGGGTTGCGAATGGTTTTTATGAAAACCTTTAACGCTTTGAACTTGATCTCGTTGTGGAATCAAATGGTTTTTTTAAAATGGAATGTTTTTGAAGCTTTTCTAGTTTTGCTAAAGGGGGCACTCCCGGTGAAGGGATCGTTGGCTCTTTCCTCGTCGAATGAGGTGCGAGATATATCATATATATCACTTTGCAAAGCAGAAACTATAGAAGCGATCAAAAGACAAACCGAGGGTTGTAGCATCTGCCAGTTATTGCTAAAGGAGTCACTCCCGGTGAAGGGATCTTGGTCCTTTCCTTATCGAATAAGGTGCAGGATGTTCTACTAGGAACACCGCGATGCAAAGCAAGAACTGTAGCTACCTGTTTTATTTTGAAATTCGATTCCACAACATCAATTAGGTTTATTTTCTTTCATTAATCACATTAATGAAAATCCCATCATTTAAATTACCTAAACATCACAGATAAATATGACGTACACTTATGTCATCCGCATTCGCCTCGATGTCCCGTCTGCACCGTTAGGTTAGGTAACTAACGGCAGAGCGGGGCAGGGCTAGCGCGGGTGTAAAACATAAGCAACGTCTATATAATATATCATATATACTATATACTATATCTATCACAGAACATCACATGATCACATCACAGATAACGCAGCAGAAAGTATCATATGAAATATTGGATATACTAGGATGTCCGTGTTTTCAATACGAGCCAGTATAAAACACGTATTCCACGGTCGCGATGAATAGCGAAACCCACACCCCTAGACCCCTACGAGAGCGGCAAGCAACCCTACCAATTCTAGGGTTAGGAGACCCGGACTCGACTCCTCGAGTTGGTCTCCCACTGGACCCTAGAACCCGGTTACTTTTGCTCCCCTCCTTGGGTCTATCCTAATGCGGAAAAGTAAATAATATACAAATGGTGACAACATCCGCAACCTGGAAGTGCCCCAATAAAAGAATATTACATACAAGTTTTTACATGAATGAAAATGAAAAACACTCATCTCACATAAAAACCCCCGGCTATTCAAACACGACGATCCAATATAACATATCCAGCAACACATAACATCACATGTCATCAACGTAAGTAAATATGCGCATCTCAATTGTCGTTGACATATAGCAACGAAACCGGCGACATCACATATTACACTTACGGTCACAGAAAAGAAAGTGTAAAACTACAACAGTTGGAATCCGCAACTCCTTTAGACATCACATGCCTAATCAAATGAATTCTTTAGACATCGCATGCCTAACAATTATAAACCCCGCATTTTAGTCTCATTATCGAAAACTCTTTTCAATATCAAGTCGGGCAATTCAACAGGATTCCCGACATTCTGATCGAATGCTCGTCGCAAACTTCAGTAGACGGCCGCACCCCCGACGCCATCGACAAAGTGCACCAAGGCGGAACACCGCTATCGCGAGCACCCGAACGGATGCTTTCGGCGACGGGGTTCTCCTACAGTCACTTGGTCGGGGCTATGGAGTGAGGCTGTCTATTAAGTTTACCAGGAGAGTATCCGCGTACGCTACGTGATTGCGACGGACTTTTGATCACATCAAAATTACGTGGCAACCGATCAAGTGAGACTAAACTGCTATGTTTATAATATTCATTCCGTTATCTCATAACTATTTGTGAATTCCAATTATTGTATCACATTCCGGATAAACAGAAAATGCTAAACTTTTCGATCGAAAAATCGAATACCCAAGTTTTCCCGATACAGCTCAACACATGAAATAAGTCTAACAACATTCAGTTCGTGCCTCAGTACCAACGGTCCAGCCGTAGAAGAGTCAAGCCAACGCCTCACATGTGGCACGCCGTACTGCCCCAAACCCGAAGGTTCAAAGGGCAGTTCAAGACGGTCACATAATCGAGTTAAGGTTTGTTGTCTTCTAGAGGGTCCATTGCGTTACTTGCACTACTTAGAACGTTATTAAACTACGGAAAATCCAACAATTGGAAATTTCCCGGCAGGGGAAAAAGTGAGTATTTATATCCGGTCGAACTTTTTAACATATTCTAAGATTATCCGGAAAAGCACACAGACAAAATTAGACAATCCGATCGATACACCGAGTCCCCAATACAACCCAGAAAATGCAACTCTGGAAAAAAATATTAAAAATTCCCAGGAAAACCAGCACTACTTACTAAGAATTACGGTGCAAACTTCGATGCACAACGAGACAAAACTGCCGCGGAACCGCCGCATGAGCATGCTCATGCCGCGGATCCGCGGCGCCTTTAAGGAATTAGGCCATCGAATTTTGCAGTAACCCTTACAATCCCATGCTGATTTTTCTGCATATTTTTTATCTAAAAAAATCCACATTTTACAGAATTGTCCAGAGAGCATTTTAAAATCGGGGTTTTGGGTTTTGATTCGATCGGAGTTCTAATTCCGTCTAGACTTCGCCTAAGGCTCTAGCTAGGCTCTGATACCACTGTAGAGATCCTAGGCACACTAATGAAGTCTCACAAGGCATTAAACATGGCTAATTCAAATTTTACGGGTGCCTACAAACCCTAATACGGATCGTTAACTAGATATTTAGGCGAAACGATGCAGATAAACAACTTTATCTAAAAGGAAAGTGGCTACAACCTTTGTAGATCCGGTCCACCACCTCCATGGCTCCGCGATGAAGTCTCCTCGCTGTACAAATCGGATCTTGGGCTCTAGCGTCGGCTTCATCGAAGAAAAAGCGGGCTAGGTCATCGACGGCGATGCCGAAGATGATCTACGTCGAGGCATCACAAGAACAAGCTCCAACTTCACCAACTCTTGAAAACTTGTGAAGGAAACACCCTATACAACTTGGCAAGAGGTAGAGGATGAAGAAATAGGAAGTGGGTAGACTTTAGATTTGGATTTCTCACACTTTTTCATCAATCACCATTGATGTAGCAAGCTTTCTTCTCATGAAAGAAGAAGATGAAGAAGAAGAAGATGATATGATAAGTTATTTAAAAATAGATAATAAAATGAATACTTATCATTTCTTCAACCATGGTTTAGTGTAGAGATTTAACTAAGGTTAGATGAGTGGTTAGGGTTAGGCATGAGACAAGGATGGTGACTAAGTCAATGCTTATAGTCACCATTCATTTATCTTTATCATTTCCTTTTGCCAAAATAAACAAAAAGAATAAATAAATGAATAAGTAAATAAAATGAAACCCTAACCATTCATATAACCATGGTCAATTCTTTACACAAACCCAAGCTAGAATGTATCATCAAACATGATACAATCATGTGCACAAAATACATCACATATATAATGTGCACAAACCAAGTGAGTAAATCCATTTAAAGTGAACCAATACTAGTTAATGCAAAGTAATATATCAAATATATAATTATACAATAAATCATTAAATCAACACTTGATTCAATGATCCGGTCATGTCGCATATAACCGGCTAGTATCCAATGTATCGGCTTATCGAATCAATCCTTGATTCGATAACTAGGTTATATCGCATATAACTAATCGATACATTCATCGCGAGAATGGAATACGGTATCACATACACGCATTATTCTTGGTCCCGCACATATCTCATATGCGCTCCTATTTCGTTTCGCTTGAGCTAGGAAACCTCTGTGTAGGACTCTAAAGACTCGTCAATACGCCGGCAGCAGGTGATGATCATATCAAACACCCACAAGCCGCAAGCGGTCTGCTAAACGTAACGGCCACCCGGGTATTGAGCGATCAGAAGATCGACGAGCAAGCCCGCTCACACTCCTGTGAATCCAACCAGTAGCACTTACCGTACAGTCCGGTCATGTTCGTCTGATATGTCGCATATCTCGTCTAGGGGTGGAAAACGTCAAACCCCAGTAGCTTGATAAGTCATGCCGACGTAAGGTCCATAGCATTCGTGAAACTACTAATAACTCTTACCAGTATATCACTGCAACTCTGGCCAGGGATTTCCTGTTATGTCCAATCGAGCATAGCGCAACATCAACCCCCAATACCGGGAAAGACGAATCCCCTCCTATCGCTCATTGCATCCATGTGAATCGGGACTGTACCCAATAACCACCTGTTTGCACAACTCAGTAGAGCCGTGGTAGGGTGGAAATCAAAGCACAGTGGGAGACACACAAGACTCTATGACGATCTCGGGTGAACAGACTAAGCTGTACCAGTGTCACCAGAGAACTGCCATCTGACGTGAGGTATAATACCATCTGGGAGTTCTCGGCGAGTCCGTTCAGTGTACCCAGTCTCCACTGAGCACCCACATACCATCTTCGATGTCAAACACCAATGGATATGGGATCATCCATCGCCTATCGCATGGGTCGAAAAGATATGCGCTAGTCTACTCTGGAATATCGATGCCCCGTCTCGATATTCCCTCGACTAGGAACATTTCAAGGATGTACTCTTGGACTACCCAGGCCCCACTAGTATGATCTAAATCATAGTCCTTGAAGTCGAGTACACATCCTAAGGGCTTTATCAACATGTAATCAGAGAGACAGAAAGTTTACATGTTAAGATAAAGTGCAACCAGATAGCGTACTATCATGTCGAGCAAGAAAGTCCTACCTATATATGTCCCAGCATCACTACAATATACATCCAATGTACAGTAATGGCCTCTAGGGCATACATATAACTAACACCGTCATCACCCGTTAGGTTACTTAAGTAACGACAGAGCGGGGGCTGGGCTAGCGCGGCTGTAAAACATAAGCAACGCCTAAATAGTTATCATATATAAATATATAGCAATGATTGACATTACAGATCACAGATGAATACATTGGATATACTAGGAATCCACAATACGTTCGAGCCTGCAACGAAAAGAGGATTACACGGTCGCGGTGAATAGCCAAATACCCCACCCAAGACCCCTACGGGTGCGGCAAACTACCCGCCAAGTACCCGAAGTGAAGCAACCTCCCTCAACACCGTGAGTAGGCCACTCGGCACTTCGAGATACCCGGTAGTTTGTGCACCCCCTCCATGGGTCTATCCTATGAGCAAAAACAGTAAAAAGAATTATACAATGACGGCTACAACCCCGACCCGGTTGTGCGGCCAAACAAATAATAATATTACATCAATTTACATATTACAATGAATGAAAGAAAAAGAAACACTCATCTCACATCCACCCCGGCTATTCACCCGCGACAATCCAACACATTCATATACACATACCATCATCAAACACAGATCACAGATATGTATAACACGACTAATCGACATATAGCGATTAGCCGACGTTCAATACATATAAACATCACAGATATAACCCTTTAGTCAAAGTGTATTGAAGTTCGATAAAAAATACGGATTTATACGCCCCCAAAAACAAATTTCTATTCTGGAAAACCTGGGCACATATAAACCATCTTAAAAATCCCAAAACCAAACCAGAAGAACACTGCACCAAACTCGACCCAGAACCGAGCCAACTCGGCCGCGGTTGCGCGGCAATAGCTTGCTATTGCCGCGGTTGCGCGGCAATAGCTTGCTATTGCCGCGGAACCGCGGTGCTTTGGTCGATTCACTGGACCAGGTTTGGTGGCTTTCTTCACAAAACCCTGAGATGATTTTTGGAGTATGATTTATTTTGTTTTGAACAGAAAAAATTTTAACAGAAAGTTAGGGTTTTGAAAATTCGGTTTTTCGATTTTTTCCGATTGAACTTCCATACACTTTACTACCTAGCTAGTTTATGTGTAGTTAGGCTCTGATACCAATGTAAGTCCACGTTTCCCACCCCGGTGCTTACGGGGAGGCGGAAAACGGAATAAAAATCAATTTTTTTTATCAACTTAGGCAACATGGACTAGACAAAGAAGGATCTTTGCTAAACAAAAACAAGCTAAAGCTAACTAGAAACTAGCTTAGGGTTAGAACGGTTATACCTAGGGCTTTATGTCCTTCTCTCCTTGCTCCTTGGAGTAGTAGAAAGAGGTCACCTTTATCGTCTTCTCACGTCGAAGAAGGATCCACCCGAAAGCCTCGACCATTGGCTTCAACTCCAAGCTAGAAGTAACTAGAGTGCTAGAAGTGCTAATCCTAGAACCCTAGATGAGAGTAGAGATTATCAAGAAGTGCTTTTTCTCAAGCTCAAGTGTTTCTCAACACATGAGAGGGGAGTGCTTGAGAGAGAGGAAGAACAAGAGAGAGAAAATGAATGATAGAATGAGAGAATAATAACCATTCTCACATATATGTGTGAATTATTATAATTAGATAATTAGCCAGATAATTGTCATGGTTAATCAAGACATGACCATTATCATTTCATATTTAATGCTAATTGCAAGGATCAAAGAGCATCTCTTATATGGAATGATGATGGTCAATATGTCAACTAAGGTCAACAAGTCAAGATAGTCAAATGGTCAACAACCATAACCATGCACAATTATATTAAGCTAATATCAATTAACCATAATACACACATAAGCATTAGGGTTAATAAAATGACAATGGTCATTAACCCAAATCAAAGTCCTCTCCCTCTGTCTCAAGCAACTGTGCATACGCACCCGTATTCGTGATCCGAGGAACACGAATACAATGAGATAAAACCAATCCCAAATCATATATTAGGATCCGGTTTAAACCAAAGCCCGCTAGTATAAGCTGTCCGGACAACAAACGTGCACAAGTGCGCGGATGTGAACGAACCCTGTCGCAAAACCATGCGACCTCTACTCAATTTGCCTAAAGGCGAATAGCTCTCTGTGTGAGACTCTAAAGACTCGACACTACGTTGGCAGTGGGTTTAACCACAAACCGCAAGCGGCACTAGCTGTACGTAACGGTCCCCAGGTAGATGTCGATAAGAAGACTGACGAGGTGAACCCCATCTGAACTCCTACTGAGCCTGTATGTGACAGTCTCCGTACAGTCCCGTCTGTTCGTCTGATACATCGTATGGCGGGCCTAGGGGGGTGGTGAACGTCAGTCCCCTAATAGCTGTACAAGTCGTGTCGGAGTGTAGCCCAGAACACCATGAGATAACACTGGAAACCTACCAGTATATCTCGCTTGCCCTGGCCAGGGACTACTTGTGTAATGGCTCTCCTGGACACAGCGCGATGTCAACCCCCAATACCGGGTGAGACGAATCCTGTCTAACCGTCACTGCCTCCAAGTGCTTCGGGACTGCACCCAAAAACTACCTGTTTGCATGACTCCTTTGAGCCGTGGTAGGGTAGTAATCAAAGTGCAGTGGGAACACACTCGAGGCGAAGTGACAGTGCCAAGTCAGCGGACTAAGCTGTACTCATGTCACCTGGGAACTGATAACTGACGATAGGTATAATACCAACCAACAGTTACCGACGAGTCCTGTCCAGTGTACTCGTAACCTAACGAGCACCCGTATACTATCTCAAGTACGACGTACTGACGGCTGTGGGACAGACCGTCTCCCACACTGGGATGAGAAGCGCATACGCTAGTCTACTCCGGAGTATCGATGCCCTGTCTTGATAGTCCAACGACTAGGGACCTGTATAAGGATGTGCTTATGGATTACCCAGCTCCCACGAGTGTGAGCGCCATCACAACGCTGGTAATCAAGCAATAATCCTAAGGGCTCTACTAATATGTATATCAGCAATATGCTAAAAGAAACACATGCACATATTAAAGCAGAGACAAACCAAGTAGCATACTACCATTTCGAGCAAGATTGTATATACAACTGTGAATATCCCAAGCTTCCATCAAGTAATATACAAACTAGTATGATACAGTAATGGCCTCAAGGGCATATACACTAACAATAGCGTCATACTTTCGATTTCTGCTCTTTGATATTTTCTACTCACGAGTTGGCAACTCACCCTCGTTGTGCCACAGTTCTTGCACGTTTTGCCGTACAGGTTTCTTGGCGGTTTTGCTGGCACACTGCTTTCAATTCGGGTGATTTGTTTTGGTAGGTGGGTTCACTCGCATCGTGACCACCCTTGTACCTTATTTACATTGTTGTATCTAGTAAACTCCATCAACCAGACTTGTATATTTGATAGAACTAGAAGACTGGTGTTTATTGTTTCGACCTTAGAGTCGCGCTTGTATTATTATGGTTTTCTGGTGGATATGAGCTTTCTTTTGAGTTTTGATCCTCATCCTTCGGCGTTGTATATTATATTGCTTGCGTGGTTTTGTCCGCCTTTTGGCGAAGAGCTAGCTCCCGCTTGGGTATGCCTTATTCATTATTTATGCTTTATCTGGTTTTGTACCCATTTGGGGTCAGTATTTACAAAGGAAACTCTGCCGAAATTTTCAGAAAAGACTTGAGATTTTAAAAATGCATAGTTCGGCTTATGTTGTTAAACTTCTTGCTTTTAAATTGGTTTTTCCTTCACTCTACTTCTTTACTTGGTTTAAATTTCTGGGCTTTGGCTCACTTAGATTACGTACGGCTCGTGGCGTTTCGTAATTTATGTGCCGGTCTTGTTCCGTACTTTTCGGGTCGTGAAAAAGTTTGTATCAGATCGTTAGGTTTTACATTCTGAGTGTAGGATGATCCTTGATTGATGGAGTAGGTGACTCAAGTAGAGTGACGTACTGTGTATATGTTCCGCGGCATACTTACGATACTCCGCTTAAGAAGCCTTAGAATGTATATTTCTTTGCACAGTATTATCTTCATCCTTATGATCTATCCTCTTCAGTATCGGTTTATGGTTTTGCTGCCATGATTACACGGGCAGAGAGAGCAACGACTAGAGTTGCGTCAGCATCAGCTCGTTACAGACGAAGACTGACCAGGGCGTGATTCCAGGGACATACGATTTGCAATGATGCGTCATTTCATGAGCATTTGATGGATCACTTCTACGAGATTTCTCGGATGTGCAGATCAGCACCAGAGGATTTGGCCTACCGCTAGAGGCCAGCCGAATGTAATGACCTTCAATGCACCGATTATTTTGATGATTGAGGCACTGTTTAGAGTGCGGACAAATGAGTCAGTGATTGCTGCGGATGACAAGATGTCTCCCCAGATGTTCGAATATCAATGCCGCACGAGTTATACTTCGAGATATGATAGAAGATCGCAAGTCACTAAATATGGAAGACTAGGACATGTGATTCATTGCCTATCCCGATGCGAGGTCATCAGATTGATTGATTCCAGTTAGAGACGACTTCACGCAGGTACGTTGAGAGTCGATAGAGACGATCGAATGTCAGGAACCCATTTTCCAAGTTTAAAGTATTCAGAGACAAATGCAAGTAATGCTATGGACCCTCTAGAAGAATGAAATCCTAACTCGACATAATGACCATGTGAAAGCCTTTGAACCTTAGGGTTTGCGACAGTTCAGTGGTGCCATTAGTGAGGCTTGGATTTGCCCTTTTACGGTTGGTCTACAGGTGTTGTGGCATGTACTCGATACTATTAAACTGTACTAATGATGTTGAGCACTTGGGGGATTATGGAACTTTGACAAATCGATCGAAAGGTTTGACATCATTCGGATATCATATGATGGGATACATTGCTTGGGAGACTCCAGATACGAGTATAGACATTGGAGCGCAGTCCATGTAGCCACGAAGAGACGAGTCCCAAGCAGTCGACATTAGAGAAAAGTGGAGTAAGAGGTTCGTACAAGATCTTGATAATATGACGTTCCACTCCGCCGACATCCGAGATGTGATACGCATGCAGTGGCATTGTATATGGATATTTCTTCCAGAAGTAGTCGCAATGAGTATGCAGCCGTTCCGGAACTAGAAATTGATATAGAAAAGGGTGATAACCTCCGGGAATTTCGGCAGAAATGAGATTGAGATGGGCTTCGAAGGAACCTTTGTGGAATACTATACGAGAAGACTCGGACCCAGGAGAGGTCATATTGTGTACACCCAGCAGGCCAGAGTTCGGCATCGTCGACGAGACATGTTATGAGTGACCATGATAGTTGGCCAGAGATCTTTAGAGGATGTTCCAGAGAGGACTGCTTCCATTATCGTTTCCATATTGAACCGTTGAGCCGAGGAGCTATGCACTTAGCAATCTGCAGTGAGAGACGAGAGCCTAAGGGCATCAGACGACAGACCAGGGACATTAGGCAAGTAGAAATCTTGCTTTGCTAGCATTGGATGCATCGACACCTTCTCGACTTTGAAAGAGGACATATCGACGACGGTAATTATGATTTGTGATTTGGTGATTCGATGATCACGTATCTGTCATTTTTCGATTTCTGTATTTTGGACGATTCGTTTGCATGAATGAGATTTTTGTACACTACGGTTGCACTTGACTTCGATTGATGTCATTCGAGATATTGATTTTGATTTCATGCCTATGATATGCATATAATTTGACTTGTACTTTCGGCATAGTTTTCATGCAGTTTTAGTATTTGATTTGATTTTGTGCATGCTGGTGCACATGGTTGTGAGATTATGTACCATGGTATACCTGATTTGGATTTGGATTGAATGTGTCGTATACCTTCGATTTCTATTTTGATATTAGATATTTGTTTTCGTACACTTGATTTCGATTCTTGCGCATGTTTGCGCGCTTGATACGATTTTGGTGCACCAGATGCACTAAATCGAGATTCTTCCTGCATACCAGATGCACCTGATATTGCTGTCAGGCACACCCGTTGCCCTTGACAGATGTTTCGTGTACACCCGATGCACTTAGATGATGTTTCTGTGCACATGTATGGCACATTCATGGGTTTCGATTTCCGTGCGCACCAGACGCACGTAGCATTCATATGCACATTTTGGGATTGATTTCTTAGGGAGCAGTACGTTTTTAAGATATTTACGATTTGTTTTCGTACTGAGCAAGACTAGTCAGAGGACAGTACCGGGATATATTTTGCATGCATTGATAGTTATCGAAGCGATTTCCAAGACGGGAGATATAGTCTCAGTATTTACCTACGTGTCTGATATGACACGAAACGTTTAACAGAAGGAAACACTTCTAAATTGTTTTCAAAATGGCGGGACATGCATATTAAACAAAAGATATATACATATATGGTTATTTTCTTATAATAGACGTCCGCCACTGTGCCGTGTTATGCGCATCGCACAGCAACATGAAAGGTTTGGCATGCATTTCCATCAGATGTTTACATGTATAGTTTTGATGTAGATCATATTGGTTTTCGTATTGGATTTGACATTTGTGTCTTCACTATGACTTCGATGATTGCGAGATGCTTAACGGAGTTTTGATTTGGAGTTATCTGCTCATTGTTCATGCGCATGCATTGCGCTATGATGCTTTTTATGCATTGATGGTTTCGGAGCCCCGACGACTTGGATTTGTTACTGAAATGTTTTAGTATTTGAGGGGTTTAAATTTAAATTCGGGGACCGAATTTCTTTAAGGGGTGAATACTGTAACATTTCAAAAAAATAAGATATTATTTTTGGGAATTTTTATAATTAAATAATAATATATTGAATATTTTAATAAGGCGGTATAATTAAATACCGATAAATTTGGAAAATTTTGGAAAATTATGGAAATTACTGAAATGGGGGTGCTTTATTGGATTTAAGAAAATTATGAAATTTTATGATTTATTATACACTATTTTAATGCTAATCGCGGTTAAATATCGCTAATCACGCATTAAGCTTGTTTTATGCAAAACATGCACCAAATCATTTTTATACTTGTGCTACATGTTTTAACCATGGTTTCATTTGGGATTTATTTATTGGTTTTAAAAATGAAATGGAAAAGAAAAGAAAAGAAAAAGGAAAACAATAAAGTAATGAGGGCTGGGCATGAGAGAGAGAGAGGTGAGGGTCAACCTTGGTCATGGCCCTTTGTTTCTTTCACCATCTTCATCTTTTTCTTCTCCCTCTTCAGCCCATGGCAGCACCCTTCTCCGACCTCCACTTCAAACCCCACAAACACCATCAAATCTTCATCAAAACTCCATCCCCACTTCATTAAAAATGTGCACAAGCCTTCTAGCTACACTTTGGACCAAGAAAGCAAGGATTTTGGGCACTTGGGCAACTCAAGAATTTTCTTGAGTTGCCAAATGAGGTATTCTCTTAACCATTAGCATAGTATTTCCATTGCTTTTACATCCATATTTGACTAGAACCGATTTAGTGTCGTTTAGTGTGGTTTAGAAATTTCTAGTTAGGGTTTGAGGAATTCTTGAGTTGTGATGTGTAATTGAAGCTTATAATGACCTTAAACCCCTGTGTAACGTTTTGAAAATCGTTTCGGTGAAATTTCAGAAAATCAGTAAAATAAGGAGGTTTTCTGTAAAAAGTCAAAATACAAATATCTTTATTATAAAAATTAAATATACATATTCTAGCTATGTAATTGCTAGTATTTGGTGTTTATTGAGCCACTGGTGAAATTTCAAATTTTCTCAAAAAAATTATTTTAATATTATTTTAAGCCGTCACTAATACATTTAATTAGGGAAAATTACAAATTGGAATGAGTTGATACAAATTTTTATAATTCTTGACACACTAAACTGACATGTAAAATATTGTTTCTGAAACGAAATCGTTTGCCAAAACGGTTTAGAAATTATTGAAGAAAAAAGGCTTTTTTAGTGAATTTAGTGTAAATGGATGTTTGGGGTATAGTATTTATCATTTTCCATCACCCCACACCCATACCAACATTCACACACCCCCATTTTTCCTTCCCCTTGGCTGAATTCAGCAGCCCCCCCTCGATTGTCCCCACTTGTTTTGCAAAAGAAAAGAAAAGAAAAGAAAAGAAAAGAGAATGATAGAAGTAAAAGGTGGACTTTGACTTTTCTTCTCACTTTCTCCACCTCACTCTCTCTCCTACCTCACCCCCCCACCCCCACATTTCCTGGCTGAATTCTGCAGGCCCAACAGCAGCCCCCCTCCCCGCTCTTCTTCCATCATTTTTCCCTCAAAAAAATTCACCAATTCCCATCAACATCTAAACTAAAATTCAAAACAAAGCCCTACCCATATTCCCTCATCTCCTTTAGCATGGATCTTGGTGCAAGGATTTCAAAATGGAGGTCTAGATTTCAAGTTTGATCATGGTTTGTGAGGTATAACTTTTGACCCATTGTCCAATTGTTGGTTTAAATTGCTTAATGTAGCTTATTAGGTGCTTAATTATAGTTTAATTGAAAGATGTGGATTTTCTAGAAAAGGATTTGATTTTGGGATTAGGGTTTGTAAAATTCAAGTGAGGGTTTCTAGCATTAGATTATAGTTCTAATGAGTGATTAACATGTTAATTCTATGCAAAACTAAACCTTGTTGCTTAATGCTAGATTGTTAAATTTAAATTGTCCTAATTATGATTGTTTTGCAAGCTAGATTTTTGTAATTAATATTAAGAGTGAGATTAAAATCTAGATAACGGTTGTGTGGCTTAGTTAACATGTTTTAATGAGAATTATGGCCACTAGAATTGTTAAAATATTTAAAGTTGATTAAAACACCAAGTTTTGAGCTAAAATGGGAAATTGTGCTAATTTTGTTAACTAGGTTTTGTAAATATATATATTTTGATGAGAATAAATTATTGGGATGGTTTATATGACTTGGTTATGATATTGAGTGGATATTGCGGCCGCTAGATTTATTTAAACGTCGAGTTTTGTACTAAAACGGGTAATTTGGCTTGCTAAATTTTCGGAAAAATAGCTTTTAAAGTGAGTTTGAGATTTTTGTGAATTTTAAGCAATTTTATATTATAATTAGTGCTTGTGATTGTGTAAATGAGTGTTTTTGAGTTTTTCTCGATGGTTTGTCATTTGTACGCCGACGTCGAGGGTTTTTGGGTTGATTTATGAAAGCAACCATAGGTTTTGACCTATGTGGGATTCATGTGTCATTTTGGTCATGAGTCGGATTTTAATGCGATACGGTGCGTTATGATATGTAGGTACCCCATGTGGACTTCGAGACGACAAGCAAGCGTGTGGCGACGTCGGCACCGGAGAGCAAGGACCAGGTGAGTAGATTTATATCTACGGGGAGAAGTCGGGTGGATGGCGTATAGCACCCCCGCAGTTCTTGGTGATGTATACGAATACGTATATAAACATATATTGATTATATATTGTTTAAGATTATTAATGTTAAAGATGGATATGTGGTCTGTTGGATAGGTTTAGTGTTGCGAGACCCTAGAGTAGAGGTTGCACCACACATACACAAACACTCATACTTGCATACCTTCTTCTTTCATTGTGCTTATACGGGAGTATGTATTTATGTGTTCACATGGGTATGGGACTATGTGTTCACATACTGGATTTGAGGATAGGATTTGGGGATTTGAGGTGAGTCGATGAGATTGATTTGAGACCGTGAGATCGGTGATATGACAGGGTTCGTATTTGATATACGACCTGATGTTTTAGCGTGTCCTTTGACGTAGTTTTCACACACGTGCATGCATACTTAACTGGTATCAGTATTGTACTAGACAGAGATCAGTACCCGGATTAGGATCTTTGATAAAGAAGATACCAGATGAATAATGTGATGAACATGACATTGACTCGTACCCAGATTTGGGGATGCCGTACGACGGATTTACGTACGAGCTATATATTGATGATAGATCCGCAATCTTGACTTTGGAATATCTGATTATAGATATGGTATCGGATGTGATATTATAGAGGCGGGATCACCTACTAATATATATGTTTATATATATATATCGACTCAGATGTTAGGCGGTTTCCTTACCCTTAATTCAGCTTGTTAGTTCAGCCGTATAGTATAGTGTAGTTGTCAGACTAGATTGGATTCCTACCTATTTCAAAAAATAACGGATCGCGGGTATTTTTAAAGACAGGTCAAGGGATTCTACGGATATTTCAAAGGACTTATCTTTTCTTAAAACCCGTAGCCCTTATTTTCAAAACCCCACGATTCGTGTTATTTCAAATGGCACCACTGTGGAACTCATATTTTATTAAATGCAGATTAGTTATCGTTGTGTCTAGTATTCAGCTCCCGCACGTTATTGCTGTTCGCTCCGCATCGCATACTTATTTTGTGATTTCATATTCCATTGTTGATATCATGCTGTTAGGACACCAGCACCATTACCGATGATGCGTATGTACCACGTACACATACTTGCCGGCTCACACACATCTTCATCGGTAATTGCCATGCCACGTACACTTTAGAAATACTATTGCATTGACATAGGTTGTTAGCTAATAATTTAGACATGATATTAGTGTACTTTCCTTATATGCTAGATTAGACATTGTAGTTATTACTTGTTACTTCATGCATTCTATTATTCATTGTTATGCCGCATTCATGGATTTTTATGCCTATATTCACTGTTTACATGCTATTGAGGATTTGGATTCGGATTTCCATGAGATTTTCTGGATTTAGGGGAAAACCGCAAAACTTATATAAACATCTTTTCTCTCTTTAAAATAAAAAGTGTGGTTTTCCCATAATGTATGAGTCGTCCACCATGAGTTTGCTGATGGATTTCGAGACCCGAGTTCGAGGAGTGGAGGAACCATTTCGGGTACATGGTGGACCCGGTGCGGTACCCCGGGGCAAGAAGATCGCGGATGATGGCGTTGAGCCTGGCAGTGGAGCACTACCGACCGGTGATATTACCCGACGCGTCGGATATCCGGAGGATACCGTCATGGTCTTGAGATGGATGGTAAGGGTCGGTCTTGACCGATGGTGCCCTAGATATTGAGACTGAGACATTGAGATTTCGAGATATTGAGGTACTGAGATTTGATGATACAGGCCAGTCCGAATAACCGGAACCAGAGATTTTGAGACATTGAGATTTATGTTTTGTGTCGATGCTAGACACTGTTTATGCTGATTTCATTATGATACCTCATTTTAAAAATACAAAGGAAATCTCACTAAATTAAGAAAGCAGTTTCTTTAGTACATGTATTCTGTTTTCATGCATTCATACATCATCCATATGATATATTGTTACCTGAGTCACTGACACGGGCACATGGGAGTACACTTGGGTTAGATATTTACCCTAGCCATTGTTATAGGCTGCTGGTTATATATTTGAGGATATATTATGATCGTTGACCTAGGATTGCGTTGTTCATGCGATTACTGTTCGTAGATGTTTTTCTACTCACGAGTTGGCAACTTACCCCCGTTGTGCCACAGTTTCTTGTAGGTTTTGCCGTACAGGTTTCTTTACGGCTTTGCTGGCACTGCTTCTTTCGGGTGACTTGCTAGTAGGTGGGTTTATTTGTTTCGTACCCATCATTATACATTGTATATTATTATTCAGTTGTATCTAGAAGTTCCATCAACCAAACATGTATTTATTGAGATAGAAACCAGATATGTTATTCTTTCGACCTTAGAGTCACGCGTTATATTTCTGTGGAATTCTTGTTGTTTGAGTTTCCTTTTGAGTTTTGATCCTCGCCCTTGGCGTTGTATATTATATTGCTTGTGTGGTTGTGACCGTCGATTGACGAAGAGCTAGCTCCCACTTGGGGATGCCTTTTATTGATTTCGTATACTATTCATGTTGTATCCCGTTTGGGTGCCAGTATTTACAAAGGAGACTCTGCCGAAATTTTCAGGAAATATTTGATGTTTTTAAAAACTCATAATTCGGCTTATGTTATTAAAACTACTTGATTTAAATTGGTTTTCCTTCACTCTACTACATTTCTTGGTTTGGATTTCTGGGTTTTCGGCTTACTTAGATTATGTACGTCTCGAGAAGTTCGTAGTTTTTGTGCCGGTCATGTTCCGTACTTTCGGGACGTGACACCCTGTAATAATTGTATTTTGGACACAAAACCAGAGACAAACCCCAATACATGAACTTTGAAATTCTGCCGATATCGTATTTTGTGGAATTCTGTAGGGAATTTGAAATCTGCTAACACTCGGAGACCTGAAAAATTATTTAGCATACACAGTGATACATGCAGGCACCCAGGGAGCTAACCCCAAAACTTGAGCCAACCCCACGATGTTCAGACCGCAAATTTAATCTATCTGGCCGCAAATTGCGGCCAGAGTGGGACCATTTGAGTTCGTATTTGTTCTGTGGCTTTATCTCCAGTAAACTAGACCCTTGACATATGCAACTTTGGTTAATTTAACCTAGGGTAAAATCTGGGACCATTTTCATGAGTAGATGCATTGTTTTACGACTTCGTTTTAACTTGATTTTGGTATTTGATATTGTGTTTCCGTCGTGTGGCGTTTGAACGCAACGACTAGGGTTACTGATCGTATTTTGCATGCGAGGCTATAGGTTTTGACATGCGAGCGAAACATGTGCCGTTTTGGTTTTCCGACTTGATTTTAATACACATTGCGATTGTGTTATATATGTAGGTACCCCCACGTGGATGTTGAGACGATGAAGAAGATGATGGCGACATCGACATCGACAAGCAAGAGCAGGTGAGTAGATTTATATCTACGGGGAAAGTCGGGTGGATGGTGTATAACACCCCTACAATTTCATAAGATTTTGATGTGAAGTGGTATAGATGTACATATATGGGTTATTGTGAGATATGAACCATAGCAAGAAAATCATTAGGAGACCATGGGATAGTGTTAGCAAGATTTGAAGAAAAGGATTTAGTTGGGTTCTTAGTCGTGAACCCTAGAGTAAGGTTGACAAACACACACGTGCATACACGGGATATGGTTTGGGTGCATATGTTTATATGAATGTATAAATATGGATACGTTGGTGTATATATTTATATATACATAAACTTATATTCGGTTGATAAGGATAGTATATGGTATTTGAAGATGAGTCGATAAGGATTGGGCATGGTGCCATGAGATTGGTGGTGTGATTTGGTTCGTACAAGGAGATACGATATGATAGTATAGCGGATCTTTAGGCGACGTGTTTCAGACACACGCACATATATTTGTTGATGGTATTAGTTTGTACTAGACTTAGATCTGTACCCAGTTCATGACATATGATGATAAGGTTACCGGATGAGTAATGAGATAAATATGATATTTGACCCGTACCTAGATTTAGGATGCCGTACGATAGATTTAACGTACGAGATATAGTTATGATGTTAGATCCTCACTCTTGACTCGTGGATGTCATATTATTTATTGTATCGTACGTGATACTATTGAGGCGAGATCACCGACTACTAGATATATATATATATATATATATATATATATATATATATATATTATCACGACCCGAAATAGCCCGTGACTGGCCCTTGAATCATATGAAGTCTATAGGACCCCATCTATATCAAGTAAGCGAAAAGCCTAGAAATCTAATACCATTTTAAATAATAACTGAAGGAAAATAGTTTTAAGAAGTAAAGAAAACATGTTTTTAAAAATAAGGTTTTTAGATAAGTAAGTCGAATACGCAATTTTAAAATCTATAGTCTATTCTGAAAATTTCGGCAGAGTTTCCTTTGTAAATACTGGCCCCGAACGGGGTACAACAAGAATAATATATATGCAATGATAAAAGGCATCCCCAAGCGGGAGCAAGCTCTTCGTCAATCGACGGTCACAACCACGCAAGCTGTATAATATACAACGCCAAATGGCGAGGATCAAAACTCAAAAGGAAACTCCAAAATCAGCATGAAAATCATAATACTACAACGCGCGACTCTAAGGTCGAAATAATACACAACTGGTTTTATAAGTATGAAACAATATACAAGTTTGGTTGATCGAATTACTAGATAAAACTGAATAAAACATACACAATGGTGGTTCTGATGCAAAAGAACCCACCTACAAAAGCAAATCACCCGTAAGGGAAGCAGTATGCCAGAAAAGACGCAATGGAACTAGTACGGCAAAACCTGCAAGAACTGTGGCACAACGGGGGTGAGTTGCCAACTCGTGAATAGAAAATATCACTAAGCAGAAATCGTATGTATGACACAATCCTAGGTCAATACGATCAGATATATATATATAACCTCAAATGAATAAGCCTGAAGCATGATAAGGTGGCAATGTAACATCTATACATGAGTGTAGTGCCAAGTGCTCATGCTAGTGCCTCAGGTATTAACATATCATAAATATGAGGTATGATCAATGTCGACTATATCGTGAAGTCTATAAGTATGTGGATATCATCCATCTATGTAATCAATGTCTGTATGTATGTGGATCTCGTCCACGTGTCACCCAATGACAATAAGCATCATGCATGTAAACATCATAAAGCATATGCATGGAAGTATGAGGATGTAAATCAACATGTGTCCCTCGCGATATATAAAAATCATGGAACCTGAGTGTCTAGCATCGACACTCGAAAACATCATGAAACCTGTGCCTAGCATCGACACGTAAATCCTCATGTATATTGGGCTCCGTCAGTCCGGATCGGCCCACATCATCTCTCAACTCCGGTCGGTATCCTCCGGATATCCACCGAGCTCAAATACAATCACCGGTAGTTACTCGCCACCCTGCCAGGCTTATCGTCTGCTCCACCAAAAACATTTCTCGCCCCGGGGAACCATACCGGGTCCACCATGTACCCGCAATCGGCCTCATCCAGCTCCTCAATTCGGGTTCACATGTCACACATCTCAGAACCGAGAAAACTCATGGTGGACGCACTGAAATATCATATCTAGGGAAATCGGGTTTTTAAAACAATACAAACCGCTCTTTTAAAATGAATCAGTTTTGAAGAGTATCTTGCGGTTCCCAAATCTCTAATCAGGCCATGCAAGGGATCATATCCTGAATGCAACAGTCCTACAGTGTAGTGACGTGGCAATTATCGATGATGAAGTGTGTGAGCCAGCAAGCAGGTGTACGTAGAACATATGCATCATCGATAATGTTGCTGGTGTCCTAACAACATGGTTTTAATATAACAATAAACATATTTCAACATGCAATGCGATGCGAAAAGCAAGTATATGCGTCAAATGAACAATAAACACAACAGGGCAGTATCTACATCAATGTATCTATGTCATACTGTTTTGCCATTTGAAAGAAGACGAATTGGGTCTTTTTGGAAAATAAGGGCTACGGTGTTTTTACAAAAAGATACGTCTTTTGAAAATATTCGTAGAATCCCTTTTCCTGCCTTTAGAATACTCCCGATTCGTTAGTTTTGAAATAGGTATGACATCGGCCTAGCCTAACATCTACTAGGAAGAATACAGCTCTAACTAACAAGTCAATCGGGAGGGGTATGGAAACCTCCTAAATCTGAGTCGATACAAATATATATATTATTATATAGTCGGTGATCCCGCCTCAAAGGTACCGCGTACGGTACAATATTATATGACATCCTCGAGTCATGAGTGCGGATCTATCATCAATATAAAGCTCGTACGGCAAGTCATCATACGGCATCCCAAATTTGGGTACAGGTCAATATCACATCCATCTCTTCAATTATCTGGTATCCTTACCATCATATCTCATGATCTGGGGTACTGATCGAAGTCTAGTACAACTGATACCATCTATATAAATGCGTGTGTAAACACACGTCCAAAAGCCCGCTAAAATCTAATGTCGTATCCCAAATACGAATCACATCATATCACCGATCTCGTGGCACTGTGCCCAATCTCATCGACTCATCTCCAAATATCATCCACTATCCTCATCATAAAGGTATAAGTATAACAGATAAGCATGTGTGTGTGTGGGGGGGGTGTATACCTATTCTAGGGTTCGCAACTAGGAAACTATACTAGTTTACTTCTAAACCCTAATATATCCATAATACACCTAATCTCATCTCAATTTCCACGACACACAATAAGCTATCATATATAGTGTATCTATACTATAACAAACATCGAACCGCGGGGGTGCTATACGCCATCCATCCGACTTCCCCCGTAGATATAATCTACTCACCTTGAATCCTGCGTGTTGGTGTCGATGTCGCCTTCATCTTCTTCATTGTCTCGAATCATCGTGTGGGTACCTACATGTCACACGTATCGCATCTATTGGAGATAGTGCACTCAGAGTCAATTATTGGATCACAGGCATGTGATTGCAATGATTGAGGGAGGACCTATCCCGGTAGGACAGTCTTACTCAAGATGATAGTATGCTATCTGGTTTATCTTTATCATCGTGTACTGTTTTAGGTGACCTGACAGGTCGCTATTACACGTTGATAGAGCCCCTAGGATTCTTGCTTGACTGCCAGCAGTATGAGGGGGATCATATACGTGGGAGCTGGTAGTCTATAAGCACATCCTTAAAAGGTCCCTAGTCGTGGGAGTTTCGAGACAGGGCATCGATACTCCAGAGTAGACTAGTGTGTACAGTCGAGACCCCGACGAGGGGCGGTGGCCGGTCTCACAAGCCACTGGTGTCAGTTGGATCACCTAAGATGTATACAGGTGCTCATTGGGTTATGAGTACACCGGACAGGACTCGCCGGGAACATGCTAGTTGGTCTTATACGTGACGTCAGATAGCAGTTCCCTGGTGACATGTGTATAGGTTAGTTCATCGACCCGAGGATCGTCATTTATCTCGTGTGAGTTCCCACTGTACTTTGATTACTACCCTACCACGCTCAAAGGAGACGTGCAAACAGGTTTTAGTTGGGTACAGTCCCGAGCCACATGGAGGCAGTGAGTGGATCTGCAGGGGCTCGTCCTTCCCGGTATTGGGGGTGAGGTCGCGCTGTGTCTAGGAGAACCATTACACGAAGTCCTTGGCCAATGCAGGAGATTTACTGGTAGGTATTCCAGTAGTATCTCAGAGTGTTCTGGGCTACACTCCGACACGACTTGTAGCGCTTTTGGGGGTCTGACTTTTACCAACCCCCTAGGCCCGCCATGCGATGCTCATAGACGAACGGACCGGACTGTACGGATATTGTCACTGACAGGCTCAGTAGGGTGTCAGGATGAGTTCGCTCATCGACGTCCCTTTTGGTCAATACCTGGTAGCCCGTTACGTATAGGCTAATACATCTGACGTACTAATGGTTAAATTCACAACCAAAGTATTGACGAGTCTTTAGAGTCCCGCACAGACCAGTTTCTCAAGTTTCGGGCGAAACGCTGTAGAGGCCGTATGGAGATATGGCAAGGTTCGATAAGATACGTGCGGTATTGCACGGATCAGGATCGGACGGTTAATACTAGAGGGCTTTGGTTTAAGCCGGATCCTAGTATTGTACTGTGTAGATTTTGTCTCATTGCATTTGTATTTGGTCGGAATACAAATGCAGCTATGTATATACAGTAGCGGGGTTTTCCTGTAATTTATTACGGGATCAGTTTTCGGAGTTGCCAGTTTGTTTTCCGTTTCGGCCATATTTCTTTGTATCTTTCATTGGCTGAAGATTGGTGGAGGAGGGCTAATTTGCATTTGTGCAAATAAGCATTTTGGAGGGTGGTCTTTGCATATTATTGTATCATGATTATTCCTCCACCATTTGACTTCTTCTTTTCATCATGGCTTGACTTTTGGTTCATCATAGTTGTTGATGATGGGAGTGGTTTTGGACTGGATTGTGATCATCATTTCATATGATAATCATTTTCCTTTTTGCTTGTATTAGTTGCTTTTCCACCCCTTGACCTTTCCTCTCTCTCTCTCTCCATTTTTTCCTCACTTCCACCATGAGCCATGGCCGGCCAAAATAGATGAAGGGCTGTCCAAAACTTTTAGTACGGGATTTTTTTCTCTTTTGCTCATACAAAATCCCTTAGCACCATTTTCAAAAGCACAGTTCATTTCCTCCACCATATAGCAACTTCCACTACCCCAAAATGAGACATGAGTTCTACATTATTCTACAGCAACTCTTGGGAATGTCGACTCGCCAACTTCGTGCCCAAGTTGCCTCGGTCCAGAGGTAGGAGCCCATAAAAGAAGCCGGCGACGTGATGCCATTCCGGCGAGGAGGTGAAGACCGGAGATTCCGCGGGGAGATCGGGAAGACGACGAGAAGACCGAAGGACACGGATCGCTCGGTATATCTCTCCACCCCTTCTCTTGTTAGCTAGGATTAGATTAATGGCCCGATCCGGGTTTATAGTGCGTGGTGGTGCCGGTTCAAAAGTTAAAGTAAATTATCGTTTCCGCATTCCGGCGTCGGATTGACGGCCGGGGCGCCGCCGTGCACTTACACCGGTATCAGAGTCACGCCATTAACCTAGTCTAGCTTGGTCTAATGTGTTTACATTCTCAATCGAAAAAAATTCCAAAACCCGCGTTTTCAAAGTATCAGTTCTCCGTCGAAATTTTTTTGGCTCCAAAAATTTTTCAGGTTGTTGCAGAATACTGTGCAGGGAATTCTAAGCACTCTGTGAAAATTTTGTCGCGTGATCTCACCATACCACCGCGGAACCGCGGCCAAACCCATGCTTGGGCCACGGTTCCGCCGTCACTTTTACAGTTCAGTGAACCAAATTTTTACAGAGAGCTCCTGTGTAGAAAATAGGGTTTTTGGAATATTCTTTTTGGGCCCAGAATTTCTTTAAGTGCTACAGTTGTGTTTGGGGGCCCACTTAGGAAAATTTGATCGATCGAAAATTTTAAACACATTAGTTCACAGTATTGACATTATATCTGCGACCATGAATGTCACTTGATCGGTAAATCCTGTCTAACTGCTATAGCCCGGTTAGACGGATTTGCGAACGTGACATTCACGTTGATGTTCTGTGTAGTGCCGTGATGTTGCGGATTGGTCGTGGGGGATAGCCTGGATGCAATGGCAGTACAGTTTCGTTTTATATGTACATTTGATATTGCGGGGCGAGCGTCCGACATGTGGACTGCCGTCACTGCCTGTTTGTATATTATTCTTTTGGGGCATGACCGGGGTGAGGTCGATGTACCCGTTGTATGTATATTTTACTTTCTGTACTAGGATTACCCCAAGGTGGGGTGCACTGATAGCCGTGTTCTAAAGGGCAACAAGCCCGCATCTCATGGCATTGAGACGGAGGGGTTTATACTCTAGAATTGACGGGCTATTCGCCGCACTCGTAGGGGGTATAGGTTGACCCAGGAGGGGTGCCCAAGTTACCGGATTCCGTGAAGTGCTGGGTGGTCCATTCACGTTGTTGAAGGGGGCTGCCTCGCTTCAGGTTTTGGCGGGTAACTTGCCGCGCCCGTAGGGGTCTAGGATTTCATTGCACAGGCTATCCACACGACTAGGGGAACATCGGGTTTCAGTAGCGGCTCTGTGAAACCCGAGGATCCCAGATATCTGTATTGTTCTGTGATGCTTATTACATTTCTGTGATGTTGCATTTTATCACACCTTGAGCGAATATTATATATTAATATATTTATACTAGTAGATGTTGTATATGTTTTGCATCCGCGCTAGTCCAGTCCCTGCACTGTCGTTAGTTAAGTAACCTAACGGGTAATGACGGGACCCAGTGGCGAATGCGGATGGCATATACTTACATCATTATTTTCGTTCTTTATTGGTGTGATCAATTGATGGGACTGCGTTGATTCGGATCAATGCAAGCTAAACAAACCTATTCTGATGTTGTTGGAACATTTTTCAAAAAGCTGTTATTGCAAGGATGTTCACTTTTGTTTTGCACAGTGGTATTCAGTTGGAATATCCTGCACCTCAGTCGACGAGGCAAGGGCCGAGATCCCTTCACTGGGAGTGGCCCCTTGGACAAAAGTTTGCGTCAGGGAAATAACTTCACTATAGTCGTTTACTTTTGCTTTGCATTGTGGTATTCAGTTGGAATATCCTGCACCTCATTCTACGGGGAAAGAGCCGAGATCCCTTCACCGGGAGTGACCTCTTTAGCAAAGGTTTTCGTCACTATATTTTTAAAAGCTATCCGGTTCCTTCAACGATATCAAGTTCATTACGTTAAAGGTTTTCGCCAGAAACCATTCGTAGCCCTCCGTCGTTTCATATGGATAGTCAATAGTATTCAAGTTGTGTTTGTTGGCCAAAGTCAAGGCACAGTGATTGGTAGCTATTGGGTATTCATATGCAGCATAGATAGATGCGTTGGTTTGGGGCAGTCGTATAGCCTTGTTGGCCAAAGTCAAGGGCTTGTGCGGGTGGGCTCAAATTTGTTAGTTATATGTATGCCGTAGAGGCCATTACTGTACATTGGATGTATATTGTAGTGGATGCTGGGACATATATATGGAGGACTTTCTTGCTCGACATGATAGTATGCTATCTGGTTGCTCTTTACCTTAACGTGTACACAGATTGTCTCTCTGTTACATGTTGGTAAAGCCCTTAGGATGAGTACTTGATTACCTGGACTATGATGCGGATCATACTAGTGGGGTCATGGTAGTCCATAAGTACATCCTTCAAAGTCCCTAGTCGTGGGTGTATCGAGACGGGGCATCGATATACCAGAGTAGACTAGCGTATACCTTCTCGACCCATACAGATGGGCGATGGATGATCCCATATCCATTGGTGTTTGACATCAGAGGAGATATACGGGTGCTCAGTAGAGACTGGGTACACTGGACGGACTCGCCGAGAACTCCCAGATGGTATTATACCTTACGTCAGATGGCAGTTCTCTGGTGACACTGGTACAGAGTAGTCTGTTGACCCGAGATCGTCATAGAGTCTTGTGTGGTTCCCACTGTGCTTTGATTTCCACCTTACCACGTCCAAGAGGGCGTGCAAAACGGTGGTTTTTGGGTACAGTCCCGTGTCACATGGAGGCAATGAGCGATAGGAGGGGATTCGTCTCTCCCGGTATAGGGAGTTGATGTTGCGCTGTGTTCGATTGGCTATAACAGGAAATCCCTGGCCAGGGTTGCTGAGATTTACTGGTAAGTGTTACCAGTAGTTTATCGAACAGTTATAGACCTCATATCGACACGACTTATCGAGCTATTGGGGTCTGACGTTTACCACCCCTAGGCAAGATATGCGACATATCGGACGACGAGACCGGACTGTACGGTAGTGTTACTGGTTGGATTCACTGGAGTGTGAGCAGGCTTGCTCGTCGATCTTCTGATCGCTCAATACTCGGGTGGCCGTTACGTTTAGCAGACCGCTTGCGGCTTGTGGGTGTTTGATATGATCATCACCTGCTGCCGGCGTATTGACGAGTCTTTAGAGTCCTACACAGAGGTTTCCTGGCTCAAGCGAAACGAAATAGGAGCACATATGAGATGTGTGCGGGACCGAGAATGATACCAGTATGTGATACTGTATTCAATTCTCGCGATATGTGACATTGATCGGTTATATACGATATAGCCGGGTTATCGGATCAAGTGTTGATTCGATAAGTTGTTACTGTTGATATTAGCCGGTTATATGCGACATGACCGGATCATTAAATCAAGTGTTGATTTAATGATTTAATGCATAATTATATATTTGATATATTAGTTTGCATTAACTAGTATCGGTTTACTTAAGACGGATTTTCTCACTCGGATGTACACATTGTATATGTTATATACTTTTGTGCACTTGATTGTATCATGTTTGATGATACAAGTTTGCTAGGGTTTTTGTGTAAAGATCAAACCATGGTTACATGATAATGGTTAGGGTTTTGTTTTATTCATTCATTTATTTATTTATTTATTTCATTTTGGCAAAAGGAAAATGGTGGATAATTTTGTTTCTTTGTTGAAGTTTCATGAAGCTTTGAAAAAGTCCACCATTTTTGTTTTATGCCTAACCTAACCATTCACCTAACTATAGTTTGCTCTCTACACATAACCATGGTTGGTT
Source organism: Agapanthus africanus (assembly GCA_030015575.1). Taxonomy (NCBI): domain Eukaryota; kingdom Viridiplantae; phylum Streptophyta; class Magnoliopsida; order Asparagales; family Amaryllidaceae; genus Agapanthus; species Agapanthus africanus. The sequence goes on from CM057351.1 coordinate 196,285,686, forward strand.
TATGATAAGTATTTCTTTTCCTTTGATTTTTAAATAACACTTATCATAAAACTTATCATATTCTTCATCTTCTTCTTCTTTTTCATCACTTGAAGAAGCTTACTTCATCAATGGTGATTGATGAAAATGAGTGAGAAATCCAATTCTAAAGTCTACCCACTTCCTATTTCTTCATCCTCTACCTCTTGCCAAGTAGTAGAGTGTGTTTCCTTCATAAGTTTTCTTGACTTGGTGAAGTTGGAGCTTGATCTAGCGATGCCTCGACGTAGATCATCTTCGGCATCGTCGTCGATGACCTAGCCCGCTTCTTCTCCGATGAAGTCGATGCTAGAGCCCGGGATCCGTTTTGGACAGCGAGGAGACATCATCACGGAGCTATGGAGGTGGAGCACCGGAGCTATGGAGGTTGTATTTCCGTTCCCTTAGTTAAAATGTTAACTAGTTTCAATTGTCGCCTAAAATTCTAGCCAACGATCTTGTTAGGGTTTCTCGGCACCGTTAAAATTGTAAATTGGCATGGTTGATGCCTTGTGAGACCTCTAGTGTGTGCCTAGGAACCCTACATTGGTATCAGAGCTACTAGGCATTAGATGTCGACCTATGGGGGGTTCTCACTGTGTGACAGTGTGGCGAAGCATAGGCTCTTACCCCCAGGGTGTCCCGAGATCGGAAGGTGTTCCGGCGGGTTGTAGTCACTTTCCCTTAGCATTTAATTCGATTATATGCCTACAGTGGTATCAGAGCCTAGCTTGAGCCTTAGGCGACGCGTAGACGGAGTTAGAAGTCCGAACGAACCGAAACCCTAACCCAAAAATTGCTCTCTGTACTTTTTTGAAATCTGTGGATTTTTCTATATTAAAAATATTCAGAAATATCAGCAGGAATATCTAAGAGCTACTGTGCAATTCGTAACCCTAATTCTATCAAACAGCCGCGGTTCCGCGGCACGAGCTTGGCTCGTGTGGCGGTTCCGCGGCCATTTTGTCGTATCTTGCATTCAATTTGGCACAGAAACTCATATTTGGCAGTGCTGGTTTTCCTGAGAATTTTTAATATTATTAAAGAGTTGAAATTTCTGGGTTGATTTGGGGACTCGGTGTTTCGATCGAATTGTCTAATTTGGTCCCTGTGCTTTTCGGATAAATTCTAGAATATGTTAAAAAGTTCAACCGGATATAAATACCCAAATTTTCCCCTGTCGGGAAATTTCCAAGTGTTGGATTTTTCCGTGGTTTAAAGACGTTCTAAGTAGTGCAAGTAACTCGATGGACCCTCTAGAAGACAACAAACCTTAACTCGATTATGTGAACGTCTTGAACTGCCCTTTGAACCATCGGGTTTGGGGCAGTACGGCGTACCACATGTGAGGCGTTGGCTTGACCCTTCTACGGCTGGACCGTTGGTACTGAGGCATGAACTGGATGTCTTTAAACTTGTTTCATGTGTTGAGCTGTATCGGGAAAACTTGGGTGTTCGACTGTTCGATCGGAAAGTTTAACATTTTCTGTTTATCTGGAATGTGATGCCATACTTGGAATTCACAATAAGTTATGAGATAACTGAATGAATGTTATAAACATAGCACTTTAGTCTCACTTGATCGGTTGCCACGGAATTTTGATGCGATCAAAATTCCGTCGCAATCAAGTAGCGTACGCGGATACTCGCCGGGTAAACTTAATAGACAGCCTCACTCCATATCCCCGACCAAGTGACTGTAGGAGAACCCCGTCGCCGAAAGCATCCGTTCGAGTGCTCGCGGTAGCGGTATTCCGCCTTGGTGCACTTCGTCGACCGTATTGGGGGTGCGGCCGCCTACTAAAGTTTGCGACGAGCATACGATCAGTTTTTCGGGAATCTTGTTGAATTGCCCGACTAAATATTGAAAAGTGTTTTCGATAATGAGACTAAAATGCGGGGTTTATAATTGTTAGGCATTTGATGTCTAAGTAATTCATTTGGCTAGGCATGCGATGTCTAAAGAGATTGCGGATTCCAACTGTTGTAGTTTTACACTTTCTTTTCTGTGACCGTAAGTGTAATATGTGATATCGTCGGTTTCGTTGCTATATGTCAACGACAATTGGGATGCGCATATTTACTTGCGTTGATGACATGTGATGTTATGTGTTGCTGGATATGTTATATTGGATCGTCGTGTTTGAATAGCCAGGGTTTTTTATGTGAGATAAGTGTTTTTCATTTTCATTCATGTAAAAACTTGTATGTAATATTCTATTTTTGGGGCACTTCCAGGTTGCGGAAGTTGTCACCCTTTGTATATTATTTACTTTTCCGCACTAGGATAGACCCAAGGAGGAGGGCACAAGTAACCGGGTTCTGGAGTCCAGTGGGAGACCAACTCGACGATTCGAGTCCGGGTCTCCTAACTCCAGAATTGGTAGGGTTGCTTGCCGCTCTCGTAGGGGTCTAGGGGTGTGGGTTTGGCTATTCATCAAGACCGTGGAATCCGTGTTTTATACTGGCTCGTATTGAAAACACGGACGTCCTATTATATCCAATGTTTCATATGATTCTTCTGCTGCGATATCTGTGATGTGATCATGTGATGTTCTGTGATAGATACAGTATATAGTATATATGATATATTATATAGCCGTTACTTATGTTTTACACCCGCGCTAGCCCTGCCCCACTCTGTCATTAGTTACCTAACCTAACGGTGCACGAGGGGACATCGAGGCGAATGCGGATGGCATAAGTGTACGTCGTATTTATCTGTGATGTTTAGGTACTTAAATGATGGGACTTCATTAATGTGATTAATGAAATAAAAGAAACCTAAAGATGTTGTAGAATCGAATTTCAAAATAAAACAGGTAGCTACAGTTCTTGCTTTGCACAGCGGTATATATGATATATCCTGCACCTTATTCGATAAGGAAAGGACCGAGATCCCTTCACCGGGAGTGACTCCTTTAGCAATAACTGGCAGATGCTACACACTCGGTTTGTCTTTTGATTGCTTTTAAGAGTTTTTGCTTTGCACAGTGATATATATGATATATCCTGCACCTCATTCGACTAGGAAAGGACCGACGATCCCTTCACCGGGAGTGACTCCTTTAGCAAAACTGGAAAAGCCTAAAAAACACTCCATTTCAAAATTCATTCGATCCTACAACGATATCAAGTTCATTACGCAATAGGTTTTCAGAAAACCTGACGTAGTCCTCCGTCATTTCAGATAAGTACTGGTTAGTATTCGTGCTGCGTTTGTTGACCTCTGTCAAGGCGTAGTGTGCGGTAGCTGATTAGCGCTTATCTGCATAAGCATATGATGTGATTGATTTAGGGTAGTCGTGCGACCTTGTTGACCTCTGTCAAGGGTCGTGCGGATGGGTTTACTTCAATCAAGAAATGACGGGTTGAACTTGACTAGCAGCCTATGGTTTGTTAACCTCTGTCAAAGTCATAGGACGCTAGGGGCAAAATATTATCGGGAATTTCAAGTGTTGAAATTTGCAATGAGATTGCATACCTTCTATGAGATAGTTGGATCCCGATACCCGCTGCGAGTAAGAGTTACTCCTGGGAGAGTTTTACACATTGCAATTAGCCGATCAAGTAGGTGTCTAGAAAGGTGTCAACGGGGTTACGCCTCTAGGAAAACGAGGTTTACATTAATTAGGTTCGTGCGAAAGCACGGGGGACCTCCCTGAAAGTACCGACACTGGCCTGGCTGAAAGATTGGCGAACTTGTAGCGTGTAATTAATCCCGGCTAGTCTTTCCTTTTAGGGTTTGAAGGAAGATTTGATAAAAAGCAGTGGGAGCCATCCTGATTAGATAAAATAATAACCAATCTATTCTTGACAGAGCGCACGCTGAGTGTTTTCTTCTCTCTCTCCTGGTAGCGACCATATCACGCCTTAATCAAGATAATAAGATGGAAAATTGACCGAACCCGCTTGTTATACTGATCTGGGGAACGTTGGTCCCGCTCCAACTTATAATTTTTATAAGACAGAGCAGGAAATTGGGGAATACCAAAATTCCCGTGCCGCCCAAACGAAGAGAGTGCATGCTGATGCATCATCTTCGGGTGTGTTCATTATACAGAACTGTTTCTTAGTATCCTCCGCATCCTTGGTATATGATACCGGATCAGGATCCCAGATATATAATCTATTACATAGGGCTACAAAAGGGTAGAAAAACTGAGAACGGGTGATAAGTTTCATGAGGCAGAAAACGGTGCAAGTGTTGCAGCCAAGTCTGTTGGTCACTGTCACCCTGTATTACCAGAATACATTGATTCTGAACGAATGTTATTAGATACCGAACCTGATATACAAAATCATATCTGTCTCTTTATTAGTAAAGAAATGATAAAATTTTGTATTGATGGATAATGTTTTGAACATTTCCTATATCAAAAGTTGATCGGTTCAAGCACGTTATCTAAAAGAATTAATGTTCTAAATCAAACTACAGTTCTTCGTATACAGAACACACACAAGAGGAAGAGTTAAGACATGGACGGATCCTTCTTGAGGTATTGTAGACTAGGTCATATCAATGCGACCCGACTAGCTGGAGTTACATATAGATGCATATTTAAATTAGTTTGAATTTACATCTTGTGAAACTCGCCAGTCATGTCACAAAGATAAGATGACCATAGCTCTGTTTATTGGAAACAGAGAAAGAGTTAGTGAACTCTTGGGATGATACATGTTGATGTATGTAGGTCCCCTGTCTACACATGCCAAGACCGGTTCTTTGTACTTCATTACATTCTCTGATAATCTCTCGAGATTCAGATCTATGTTCTTGTTGAAACACAAGTCCGAACCTTTTGAGATATTCATAGAATATAAGTTAGAAGTAGAGAACCAAAATACGGGTATAAGTATTATGTCATTATATGTGATCGAGGAGGAGAATACTTGAGCATGGAAATCCTGGACTATTCTAATAGAGAATGAGATTCTCTCTCAGCATTACTCTTCCGTATACACCATAGCACGATGGTATATCGGGGCGGAGCAATAGCACCCTATATGATATGGTGTGCTCTATGATGAGTACTACTGAGTTACCTATTTCCTTTTGGGAGTTATGCACTTGAGAAGTTGCATACCTATTGAATAGGGTTTCAAATCAAATCAGTTGCCTACCACTCCATATAAGATATGGAATGGGAAGAGCCCATGTCTTAAGTTAGTTAAGATTTGGGGTTGTCCGGCCTATGTATAAAAGCAAAATCCGGACACGCTCGAGGCAAGGTCGGTTATGTAGAACTGGAAGTGTTTCAGCTATACAAAATACAGCAGATGATTTTGTACAACCAAAGGATTCAGTAGATACCAACGAACCTCAGCCTCTCCGTCGATCTAGCAGGGTTCCTCACCCACATGAGAGATACTTCGGTTTCTCTATGACAGTGGGAGCGAGGATTGCATCATGAGATGATGACCCAACTAGTTTCGAGCTGGCCATCAGGAGTGAGACTCTGTAAGAATGGCTGGATGTTTATCGATCTGAGATGGAATCCTTATACACCAACAAAGTATGGACTTTGGTTGCTATATCTGAAGGGTTAAATCCCCATCAGGAGCAAGTATATCTTGAGAAGATTACTTGGTGTACATGGAAAGGTTGAGACTTTCAAAGCTAGACTTGTTAAAGGTTTTCGTCATCAACCAGGCGTGGATAATGATGAAACCTTTTTCCAGTGGCTATGCTTAAGTCCATCCAGATCCTACTTGCCACGGCTACATACCATGACTACGATATCTGGCGGCTGGGTGCCATAACTCCTTTTCTAAATGATGTTTTAGAAGAGTGTGTCTATAAGTACACAGCCAGAGGACCTCGTAGACAGTGGGAGCAGCGGAAACGTGAGCAAGATGCTTTATCTGATAAAGCAGGCATCGCGGAGTTGGAACATCTGTTTTGATGGATTAGTCAAAGAGTTTGACATCATCAAAATGGTAGATGAACCATGTATAAACAAAAAGGTAGTAGGGAGTATGGTGATGATCCTCGTAGAGTACGTGGATGACATACTCAAGATAGGGAAGGAGTTTCCTATGCTACGCTCAGTCAATCTCCGCTTATCACAATGATTCTCCATATAGGATCAAAATGATACTTACTAAATCCTGGATTTTGGATCTATGAGATAGATCTAATTGGATGTTAGGATACTCACTAGAAGTAGTGAGATGGTATCAATCGATCCTGGGGAGAATCACTGGAAGTGTTCCAGGGTGATGAAGACGACTGAATGTCAGTCGCATGCATTGTCTTTACCCTCAGTAAAGGGACGGTATGTTGGAAGAGTTCCAAGCTAGATACCGTGGCATACTAGACAATAAAGGCACGATACATCGCTACTTAAGATGCTACCAAAGAGGATGTTTGGATATATATTAGTTCATGAGATGAACTACGTTCCTACCATTGTGAGACAATGGAGTTGTGGCTTATGCCAAGGAACGCCGGCCCCATCAGTGATCCAGACATATTCTGAGGCAGTATCACCTGATCATGGAGATAGTCGATCTCTAAGGGATCGAGGTTAGGAGAGTAGACTAAGAGGACAACACGGCGGATCCACTCACAAAGGCCTATTCCCAGAGAGAGACTTTTATGGGATGGTTGAGTATGAGATACTACAGCCACTGCTACAGATGGCCCTAGTGCAAGTGGGAGATTGTTAGTTATATGTATGCCCTAGAGGCCATTACTGTACATTGGATGTATATTGTAGTGGATGCTGGGACATATATAGGGAGGACTTTCTTGCTCGACATGATAGTATGCTATCTGGTTGCTCTTTACCTTAACGTGTACACAGATTGTCTCTCTGTTACATGTTGGTAAAGCCCTTAGGATGAGTACTTGACTACCTGGACTATGATGCGGATCATACTAGTGGGGTCATGGTAGTCCATAAGTACATCCTTCAAAGTCCCTAGTCGTGGGTGTATCAAGACGGGGCATCGATATACCAGAGTAGACTAGCGTATACCTTCTCGACCCATACAGATGGGCGATGGATGATCCCATATCCATTGGTGTTTGACATCAGAGGAGATATACGGGTGCTCAGTAGAGACTGGGTACACTGGACGGACTCGCCGAGAACTCCCAGATGGTATTATACCTTACGTCAGATGGCAGTTCTCTGGTGACACTGGTACAGAGTAGTCTGTTGACCTGAGATCGTCATAGAGTCTTGTGTGGTTCCAACTGTGCTTTGATTTCCACCTTACCACGTCCAAGAGGGCGTGCAAAACGGTGGTTTTTGGGTACAGTCCCGAGTCACATGGAGGCAATGAGCGATAGGAGGGGATTCGTCTCTCCCGGTATAGGGAGTTGATGTTGCGCTGTATTCGATTGGCTATAACAGGAAATCCCTGGCCAGGGTTGCTGAGATTTACTGGTAAGTGTTACCAGAAGTTTCTCGAACAGTTATAGACCTCATATCGACACGACTTATCGAGCTATTGGGGTCTGACGTTTACCAACCCTAGGCAAGATATGCGACATATCAGACGACGAGACCGGACTGTACGGTAGTGTTACTGGTTGGATTCACTGGAGTGTGAGCGGGCTTGCTCGTCGATCTTCTGATCGCTCAATACCCGGGTGGCCGTTACGTTTAGCAGACCGCTTGCGGCTTGTGGGTGTTTGATATGATCATCACCTGCTGCCGGCGTATTGACGAGTCTTTAGAGTCCTACACAGAGGTTTCCTGGCTCAAGCGAAACGAAATAGGAGCACATATGAGATGTGTGCGGGACCGAGAATGATACCAGTATGTGATATTGTATTCAATTCTCGCGATATGTGACATTGATCGGTTATATACGAAATAGCCGGGTTATCGGATCAAGTGTTGATTCGATAAGTTGTTACTGTTGATATTAGCCGGTTATATGCGACATGACCGGATCATTAAATCAAGTGTTGATTTAATGATTTAATGCATAATTATATATTTGATATATTAGTTTGCATTAACTAGTATCGGTTTACTTAAGATGGATTTTCTCACTCGGATGTACACATTGTATATGTGATATACTTTTGTGCACTTGATTGTATCATGTTTGATGATACAAGTTTGCTAGGGTTTTTGTGTAAAGATCAAACCATGGTTACATGATAATGGTTAGGGTTTTGTTTTATTCATTCATTTATTTATTTATTTATTTCATTTTGGCAAAAGGAAAATGGTGGATAATTTTGTTTCTTTGTTGAGGTTTCATGAAGCTTTGAAAAAGTCCACCATTTTTGTTTTATGCCTAACCTAACCATTCACCTAACTATAGTTTGCTCTCTACACATAACCATGGTTGGTTTATGATAAGTATTTCTTTTCCTTTGATTTTTAAATAACACTTATCATAAAACTTATCATATTTTTCATCTTCTTCTTCTTCTTCATCACTTGAAGAAGCTTACTTCATCAATGGTGATTGATGAAAATGAGTGAGAAATCCAATTCTAAAGTCTACCCACTTCCTATTTCTTCATCCTCTACCTCTTTCCAAGTAGTAGAGTGTGTTTCCTTCACAAGTTTTCTTGACTTGGTGAAGTTGGAGCTTGATCTAGCGATGCCTCGACGTAGATTATCTTCGGCATCGTCGTCGATGACCTAGCCCGCTTCTTCTCCGATGAAGCCGACGCTAGATCCCGGGATCCGTTTTGGACAGCGAGGAGACATCATCACGGAGCTATGGAGGTGGAGCACCGGATCTACAAAGGTTGTATTTCCGTTCCCTTAGTTAAAATGTTAACTAGTTTCAATTGTCGCCTAAAATTCTAGCCAACGATCTTGTTAGGGTTTCTAGGCACCGTTAAAATTGTAAATTGGCATGGTTGATGCCTTGTGAGACCTCTAGTGTGTGCCTAGGAACCCTACAAAATTAAGCTGGAGAATGACGGGTAGAACTTGACATGTGACTTATGATTTGTTGGCCAAAATCAAGGTCATAAGAGCATGGGGTAAAAATCCACATCGGGAGTTTCTAAAGAAACTGAAACTTGCCAGATATGCGCATACCTTCTGGAGTGTGATAATGTGAGCGGATTCCGTCACGTTATTATGCAATGATAGTTGGATCCCTATTCCCACTGATGAGTTGGTTTACTCCTCGGGTGATCCTGACTAATTCTTCTTTCAGGTTTGGAGGAGAATTTGACGGTACAGTGGGAGGTTTCCAGATTAGATAAATTGGTAACCATTCTGATCTAGGTTAGAGTGCACACTGAGTGTTTCTTTTCTCTCTCTCTTCGGCAGCGACCATTGACCCGACCCTAAGACTATGACTCAGTGACCAAAATTAACCGAACCTTCTTTAACACTGGCTTTTGGATTGTCAAAGTTGCATACCTCATTGCCACTCCTACTTTTACCCTTTTCTCCAGGACACCCCGTATTACTACGAACGTCCACTTCCATTGGAAAAAACCATCGTATGGTTAGATACGAACTCGAAGGAATTTATTCGAGGATGGTTTCCGGTTCTGGAGAAAATGAATAGGACTATTCAGTTGTCTTTTCCTTTTACCTTCTATCAGGTTGCGAGTACTCCTTGGTTTAGGAGATAGTACACCTATTACGCAAATTGGATAGTCTTCTTCCAAACCTTAGGCTGGTGCCGAACGGTGGGGAATGAAGAAAACCAATTAGCATAACGATGGTGTACAGAAGGTATTAAGTAAAGACATATCAAGGGATTAGTAAGAGGGCAAAGTAAATTGCGACTGCTATTCACGACCAAACCAAGTATCTCTTCGCCAATCCTAAATCACCTTTTGTATTTCTCCAGGACACTCCGTATCACTACGAAGATCCACAATTTATTGAATACTCCATCGTATGGTTATATACGAACTCGAAAGGAACTTGTTCCAGTTCGGGGATGGATTCTGGTTCAGGAGAAATAGGAATAAGGTTTATTCGGTTGTCTTTTATCTTCACCTTCTCTCGCATTGCGAGTGCTCCTAGGATTAGGACAGTACACCCATTATGCTTATTGGATAGTCTTCTTCCAAACCATAGGCTGGTGCCGAACGGTAGAGAAGGAAGAAAACCATTTGGCCTAAAGGGGTGTACAGAAGGTAATGACTAAAGACATATAAAGGGATTTGGAAAGATGGCAAAGAATTACACGGTTATAGTTGTGATCTGGATAATGAAAGAGGCATTACTTGGAATACCGGGATACCCCATCGAAACATTTCAATGTTTCAGTTTCACTGTATACTGTTAAAGGAAAACTGATTTCCCGATTAGATACTTACTCCAGGGTATGTATTTACCAGGTATGATTCTCACATCTGTATGATTTTACAGATGATGAGTAGGAGTAAGTTATTGGGAATTGGGTGATTATCCTCAATATATCGGGATTCGTTGTAATCCGTGATATTTGAGGAAATCGCCTGGGCTGTTTGCCGGACGGCAAATATTTGGTTTTGAATATCCGCTGTTATGCACCAATTTCAAATTGATATATCTGTACGTCCATTTTCATAGAGTGAGATATACCTTTTTGAAATTATGTCTATGACATTTACCTATATCAGTGGATGGTTAGGTAAAGAGCATTAAACAGCGGTGTAATTCTTCTTAACCATAAGTACAGTTTTCAACCTACGACACACAGGGATTGAGTTATCAGACTCAAAGGACTTATACAGAGTATTGTATGTTGTCCAGCGTCCATGAGGACAGAGGGGTTGGTTCTCGTACTATATTCGGTTTACTTATGACTTCTCTAGTTTTTAGACAGGTGTTTCGTAGAAACACAGGGTCCAAGTTTTGAGAAGTTATAGGTATATGGATAAAGTAGAGAACCAGGTGTTGAAAGTATCGGGATTCTTCAAGTTGATCGGAGATGTAGATACTTGTGTTGGGTATTCAGTTGATAGTAATGTTTAAGAGAACTTGTTTCACTTTCAGATTACTCATAATTGGAAGTACTCCTAAGTTGAGTAATGTTGATCGGCCTCTCTCCATTTAGTTAACATGCACTGGAGACAGCTGCATGATTTGAATCTGGTTCAATTAAATCAGTGCCTCTTGTTCTATATTGGATATAGGACAGTTCATATCTTGACATTGTCAAAGTACAGGGAGTTGTCCGGCTTATGCTTAAAACCAGACTCTGGATAACTCAAGGCACGTTTCTGTAATGGCTGTTTGTGGGTTGACCCAGGCTAAGACGAGGGTTGACTTTCTACCATCCGGAAGATCAATAGTGATATTGTTCTAGACTCGCCACAGTTTTAACAAAAATGGATTTTTTTCAGAAAACAGAAGTGGGAGTATGGTAGAACTGGAAGTGATTCCAGAACCGCAAACGATTACTGAAAGTTTGATATGAACCTAAAGATTCAATTTGATATGACATTCCATTGGCCACTCCGCAGATTTGGTGGGTAACCTCAGGCACCCGAGAGGTACTCCGGTAGCCTCAAGGACGGTGGCAGGGAGGTTCTTATTTACCCATACTTTCCATTGCTGTTGTTCCAGACTGTGAGACCCGGCGGGAGGATGAGTATAGCGTCGTTCTAAACTAGCTTTAGAAGTGTACGTGTATATGACTCTGCCAGAGGGTTGTCGTAGTCAGTGGGAGCAGCGGAAGTATTGGTGGACAAGTGGCTTATGTCTATTTATAGACTAAAGCAGATATAGCGGAGATAGATCATCTATTTCTGATGTGACAGTCATAGGTTTGACTTCATAAGAATAGGGGATGGATCTGTTAAGAAGGTAGTAGGGTGTGATGTCCTGATATTTGGATGACATACACAGAGTAGGAAGTGATGTTCCTATACTACGACCGGTTATACTTTGGTTGTCACACGGTGGTTTCTCCACATGGGACTTGGACATTATATCAGACATTCTGGTTACTGGATCTATGGTTTTAGATCTAGATTTGGGTAGTTTCCCAATCAGGGTACTTAGACAGCATTCTAAAGGTGCTTTAGAATGGACGACTCCTGGCACGGTAGTGTACCTGTAGGTGATGGAGTCACCCTCTCTAAAGGTGTCTTACAGACTAAAGGGGAGAGGGATGTGCATGATTGACAGATCACTTGCTTAGGCAATTGAGTCAATCATGAGATGTCAAGTACCACACCAGATGTTGTTTTTGCGGTAGATGCAATAAATTGATATTAATCCAATCCTGGAGAAACAGTCGGAAGCAGTTTTAGAACATATGTGGATGTTCTAGGGATATGATAACAACAGCCTCTTTTTAGGAGACAATTATCATTCCAGGCTTCCAAGGTGACCTGGATGACAGAGTGGTTGTCAGAGTTATAGTTTTCCCTCTGACGAGGGGCGGTATTATGGACAGGTGGTCCAGGAAGATACTGAGGGAGGCATGGCACAGGATACTGATTAAGTTCAGTTGACGATACAGTTTAAGAAGTTTGGATTTGGAGTTCATTTATGAGCTAGGTCCCATCAGACATCCAGATACATTCTAAGACGGGTATTGCTCATTTCGGGAGATGGCATTCTCCGCGAACTTAGGATATAGAGAGACATAGAAAGAAACATCAAGGCGGATCCACTCACTGAGGCTATTCCTCGAACGCAATAGTTTCGCAAACGGGTTTTGTGAGACTGACTAATAGAGGAGTTGGGTGTTCGATATCATACGGGCTGTGAGTATGCGACATCGCAATAATTAGCCTTGAGTGCAAGTGGGAGATTGTTGGAGATAGTGCCCTCAGAGTCAATTATTGGATCACAGGCACGTGATTGCAATGATTGAGGGAGGACCTATCCCGGTAGGACAGTCTTACTCAAGATGATAGTATCCTATCTGGTTTATCTTTATCATCATGTACTGCTTTAGGTGACCTGACAGGTCGCTATTACACGTTGATAGAGCCCCTAAGATTCTTGTTTGACTGCCAGCAGTATGAGGGCGATCAAATACGTGGGAGCTGGTAGTCTATAAGCACATCCTTAAAAGGTCCCTAGTCATGGGAGTTTCGAGACAGGGCATCGATACTCCAGAGTAGACTAGTGTATACAGTCGAGACCCCGACGAGGGGCGGTGGCCGGTCTCACAAGCCTCTGGTGTCAGTTGGATCACCTAAGATGTATACATGTGCTTATTGGGTTATGAGTACAATGGACAGGACTCGCCGGAAAACATGCTAGTTGGTCTTATACCTGACGTCAGATAGCAGTTCCCTGGTGACATGTGTACAGGTTAGTTCATCGACCTGAGGATCGTCATTTGTCTCGTGTGAGTTCCCACTGTACTTTGATTACTACCGTACCACGCTCAAAGGAGATGTGCAAACAGGTTTTAGTTGGGTACAGTCCCGAGCCACATGGAGGCAGTGAGCGGATCTGCAGGGGTTCGTCCCTCCCGGTATTGGGGGTGAGGTCACGCTGTGTCTAGGAGAGCCATTACACGAAGTTCTTGGCCAAGGCAGGAGATTTACTGGTAGGTATTCCAGTAGTATCTCAGAGTGTTCTGGGCTACACTCCGACACGACTTGTACCGCTTTTGGGGGTCTGACTTTTACCAACCCCCTAGGCCCGCCATGCGATGCTCATAGACGAACGGATCGGATTGTACGGATATTGTCACTGACAGGCTCAGTAGGGTGTCAGGATGAGTTCGCTCATCGACGTCCCTTTTGGTCAATACCTGGTAGCCCGTTACGTATAGGCTAATACCTCTGACGTGCTAGTGGTTAAATCCACAACCAAAGTATTGACGCGTCTTTAGAGTCCCCCACAGAACAGTTTCTCAAGTTTCGGGCGAAATGCTGTAGAGGCCGTATGGAGATATGGCATGGTTCGATCAGATACGTGCGGTATTGCACGGATGAGGATCCGACGGTTAATACTAGAGGGCTTTGGTTTAAGCCGAATCCTAGTATTGTACTTGTAGATTTTGTCTCATTGCATTTGTATTCGGTCGGAATACAAATGCGGGTATGTATATACAGTAGCGGGGTTTTCCTGTAATTTATTACGGGATCAGTTTTTGGAGTTGCCAGTTTGTTTTCCGTTTCGGCCATATTTCTTTGTATCTTTCATTGGCTGAAGATTGGTGGAGGAGGGCTTATTTGCATTTGTGCAAATAAGCATTTTGGAGGGTGATCTTTGCATATTATTGTATCATGATTATTCCTCCACCATTTGACTTCTTCTTTTCATCATGGCTTGACTTTTGGTTCATCATAGTTGTTGATGATGGGAGTGGTTTTGGACTGGATTGTGATCATCATTTCATATGATAATCATTTTCCTTTTTGCTTGTATTAGTTACTTTTCCACCCCTTGACCTTTCCTCTCTCTCTCTCTCCATTTTTTCCTCACTTCCACCATGAGCCATGGCCGGCCAAAATAGATGAGGGGCTGTCCAAAACTTTTAGTACGGGATTTTTTTCTCTTTCGCTCATACAAAATCCCTTAGCACCATTTTCAAAAGCACAGTTCATTTCCTCCACCATATGGCAACTTCCACTACCCCAAAATGAGACATGAGTTCTACATTATTCTACAGCAACTCTTGGGAACGTCGACTCGCCAACTTCATGCCCGAGTTGCCTCGGTCCAGAGGTGGGAGCCTATAAAATAAGCCGGTGATGTGATGCCCTTCCGGCAAGGAGGTGAAGACCGGAGATTCCGCGGGGAGATCGGGAAGACGACGAGAAGACCGAAGGACACGGATCGCTCGGTATATCTCTCTACCCCTTCTCTTGTTAGCTAGGATTAGATTAATGGCCCGATCCGGGTTTATAGTGCGCGGTGGTGCCGGTTCAAAAGTTAAAGTAAATTATCGTTTCCGCATTCCGGCGTCGGATTGACGGCCGGGGCGCCGGCGTGCACTTACAGCATCGCATTAAAAGCAAATCACACCAAAACAACATACGAAAACCAACACGATACGCTTAAAAGTTTATAGGTTAGAACCTATGGTTAGCTCTCGCACATCAACCCGATATCACTCGATATAGACGTACAAACGTCAAGTGATCGAGGTAAAACACAACACTCGAAATCTAGAATTCAAAATACGAGAAACGAAACACGAATCCAAAACAGCAACTACAGAAAAGGTCCCAGATTTCACCCTAGGTCAAATCAGTCAATTTTGCATATGCCGGGGGTCTAATTTATAGATGTAGGGGCTACAGAACAAGAACGAGCCAAAATGCTCCAGGTCTGGATGTAAATTGCGGCCATAGGAATTAAATCTGCGGCCGTATTATGGAGTCATGGGCTGGGGTTTTGGTGGTAGCTTCCTAGGTGCCTGCATGTATCACTGTGTTTGCAAAATAATTTTCTGAGTCTCGGGGGTGATAGCAGATTTCATATAACCATCACAGATTCCGCAATTTCCCGATATTGGCTTTTCTAAATCCGTATTCCGGTTTTCTAGTCTCTGGTTTAAGCCTGGATTCTAGCACAAGGGGATTTCTGTGGCCTCTACTGAGCTTAATTACCCATCACCACTCTCAATTCCCATTAACCCTAACTAGGGTTTTCCTAAGTCCACAAAATCACACGATATCGGTTCTATCATAACACGGGGGTAAAAGTAATGCAAATACTAAGCTAAAGGTTCAGAAATTACCTTATTTGGAAACTCAAGAATTTTCTTGAGTTCCCCCAAGTGGTCAAAATCCTAGCTTTCTTGGTCCAATGTGCTTCCCTTGAGTTTGTGCACAACTTTTGTGAAATGGGGATAGGGTTTTGAGGTGATTTTCATGGTCTTTTGGGGGATGTTGCGGAGAGGGAGAGAGAGTGCAGTAGCAGCAGCTGCAACATGAGGGAGAGGGGGAGAAATGAGTGAAAACAATGAAGGAGGACGGCTCAAGACTTGGGTCAAAAGTAAACCCTCACTTTCTCCCTCTCACCCATACCTATATATTTTATTCATTGCTTTTCTTTTCTATTTTCATTCTCACATCAATAGTAACCCCAAATTAACAAGCCATGCACCCAAAACATGTAGGAAACTGCTACTAGTGTAGAAATAATATGGTGCATGTATTGCACAAAATACGGTTAAAGCGTGATTAGCGATTTTTAATCGCGATTAGCACTAAAATAGTGTCAAATAAATCATAAAAACTTAAAAATTGCATAATTCACATAAAACACCATATTTTCGTAATTTCTATAATTTTTTATTTTTTATTTCTAAATTTTTTCCCCAATTTATCGGTATTTAATTATACCGCCTTATAAAAATATTCAATATTTTATTATTAAATTATAAAAATTCCCCAAAAATAATATTTTATTTTTTGAAATGTTACAATTTTCCCCCCTTAAAGAAATTCGGTCCCCGAATTTAAATTTTAAAACCTCTCAAATACTAAAACATTTCAGTAAAAGTCCAAGTCGTCGGGGTTCCGAAATCATCAATACATAAAACGCATCATAGCACAATGCATGTTCATGAGTAATGAGCAGATAACTCAAAATCAAAACTCCATCAAGCATCCCGCAATCATTGGAGTCATGGTAAAGACACAAATATCAAATCCAAAATAAAACCAATATGATATAAACCAGAACTTTACATGTAGACATCAAATCTATACATGTAAATAGCTGAAGTAAATACATGCCAATTCTCTTTTAAGTTGCCGTGTGATGCGCATAACACTGCACAGTGGCGGACGTTTATTGTAAGAAAATAACCATATATGTATATATCTTTTGTTTAATAGGTACTTTCCGCCGTTTTGAAAACAATTTAGAAGGGTTTCCTTGTTTTAAACGTTTCATGTCATATCAGACACGTAGGTAAATACTGAGACTATAACTCTCCTTTTGGAAATCCCTTCGATAACTATCAATGCATGCAAAATATGTCAGGTACTGTCCTCTGACTAGTCCTGCTCAGTACGAAAACATATAGCAAATATCATAAAAATGTATTGCTCCATAAGAAATCAATCCCAATATGTATATAAGAATACCATGTGCGTCTGGTGCGCACGGAAATAAAAATCTATGTATGTGTCATACATGTGCACAGAAACTACATCTAGGTGCAACGGGTGTGCACGAAACATCTGTCATAGGCAACGTGTGTGCCTGGCAGCCAAATCAGGTGCATCAGACATGCATGAAAATATCGATTTAGTGCATCCGGTGTGCACAAAAATCGCATCTCAAAACATGCGCTCAATATACGTGAAAATCCAAATCAAATGCACGGAGTGCAAGAAATCAACATATCGAAAGACATCAAATCGATGTCAGGTGCAACCGTAGTGCACAAAATATAAATCTCGTGCGATAAACGCATGAAACATAAAACTGGTGCGACAAACGCACGAAGTATAAAACTGGAGCATCCTGGGAAAGAAATACAAATACGGTGCATCCTGTGCACACATACCAAACAATAACTCAAATGCGTAAGCAGCAACACCGAGTGTACCCAAGTGTAATGAAAATCATAAACGTGTGCAACTGCGTGCACAAAACACATATCAATGCACTGCAAGCACATATAAGCTATACTGAGCGCAAAAAGCCAAATCGTGTGCATACCATGTGTACAAAATCAACCCAACGGTAAGAAATCCATGAAGTCATAAGCATGTACAACCAAGGCACAAAAACGATATCAGGTGCAATAACTGTGCATAAATATTAATATCCAGTAGGTGCAACCATGGTGCACAAAAACAAATACCATGAAACTCCGTCATCAAGACTAAATCATGCGAATAGATCACCCAAAATACCGAAATCCAAGGTGACGGATATGTGATAACCAAATCACCAAATCACAAATCATAAATATCGTCGTCGATAGTTCCTCCTTCAAGGTCGAGAAGGTGTCGGTGCATCCAATGCTAGCAGAGCAAGATATCTACTTGCCCCATGTTCATGGTCTAGCGCCTGGTGCTTTTAGCCTCTTGTCTCTTACTATGAATTGCTAGATATATAGCTTCTCGGCTCAACAGCCCAATATAGAATGACGACGGAAACAGTTCCGCTCTGGCACATCCTCTACAGATCTCTGGCCAACTATCTCGTCGACGATGCCGAACTCTGGCCTGCTGGGTGTGCGCAATATGATCGTTCCTGGGCCCAAGTCTTCTCGTATAGTATTCCAGAAAGGTCCTGTCGAAGTCTCTCTCAATTCTCGTTTCTTCCGAATTGCCCAGAAGTCATCGTCCTGTACTAAAGCTAATTCTTGTTCCGGAACGGCTACATACTCATCGCGACTCCTTCTGGAATATATATCTATAATCAATGCCTCTGCATGCGCATCACATCTCTGACGTCGGCGGAGTGGAACGTCATCTCGTGGCTGCATGGACTGTGCTTCAACGGCTATACTCGTGTCTGGAGTCTCGCAAGAAATGCATCCCATCATATGATATCTGAAAGATATCGAACCCTTTGATCGATTCGTCAAAACCTCATGATCCCCCAAGAGCTCAACATATTGGGTACAGCTTAATAGTGTTGAGTACATACCACAGTATCGGTGGACCAGCCGTAGAAGGGAAAACCCAAGACTCACTAATGGGGCCACGGAACTGCCGCAAACCCTAAGGTTCAAAGGCTTTCACGCGTTCATTATGTCGAGTTAGGATTTCATTCTTCTAGAGGGTCCATAGAATCGCTTGCATGTCTTTCCGAATACTTTAAACTTGGAATATGGGTTTCTGACATTCGATCGCTTCCATCGACTACCAACGAACCTGCGTGAAGTCGTCTCTAGCTGGAATCAATCAATCTGATGACCTCGCATCAGGGTAAGCGAACGAACCACATTTCCTAGTCATTTATCCTCGGGTGACTAGCGACCTTCCATCATATCTCTAAGTATATGCTCATGCTGCAGCATCTCCAATCATCTGGGCGATATCTTATCATTTGCAGCAGCAACTGGCTCATTCGTCTGTACGCTGAACAACGCCTCAGTCGTCCAGAGTAAGCAATAAATCGATGGTCATCACATTCTGGCTGGCCTCTAGTAGTAGCCTGATCCTCTAGTGCCGATCAACACATCCGGGAAATCTCGTAAAAGCGATTTGTCAAACGCTCATGGCGCGAAAACCCACTAAAACGACGCCTCTCTATGCAATCATACCTCCCTGGAATCATGCCCTGGTCAGTCCTCGTCTGTGACGAGCTCATGCTGACGCAACTCTAGCCGTAGCTCTCTCTGCCCGTGTAATCGTGGCAGCAAAATCATAACCAATATCGATGAGGATAGATCATAGGAATGAATATAATACTGTGCAAGGAAATGTACATCCTAAGGTTTCTTAAGCGGAGTAGCGTATCGTAAGTATGCCGCGGAACATACGTACGGTACGTCACTATACTCAAGCTACCTACTCCATCAACCAAGGGTCATCCTACGCGACGAAGGTTCGGGTATAATAGCCCCTCGACTAATTCTAAGTTCTGTAAGGTCAAGCCTAAGTTCCGTATATATATAAACGCTCTAGGCTCCGCATAGTCAAACTTAGACTCGAACCAAGGTTAACCTAGCACTCTGATACAAACTTTGTCACGAACTGAAATAGCCCGTGACTGGCCCTTGAATCATATAAAGTCTATAGGACCCCATCTAATTCAAGTAAGCCAAAAGCCCAAAAATCTAAAACCATTTTAAATAATAACTGAAGGAAAATAGTTTTAAGAAGTACAGAAAACATGTTTTTAAAAATAAGGTTTTTAGATAAGCAAGCCGAATACGCAATTTTAAAATCTATAGTCTTTTCTGAAAATTTCGGCAGAGTTTCCTTTGTAAATACTGGCCCCGAACGGTATACAACAAGAATAATATATTTGCAATGATAAAAGACATCCCCAAGCGGGAGCTAGCTCTTTGTCAATCGACGGTCACAACCACGCAAGCAGTATAATATACAACGCCAAAGGGCGAAGATCAAAACTTAAAAGGAAACTCCAAAATCAGCATGAAAACCATAATACTACAACGCGCGACTCTAAGGTCGAAATAATACACAACTGGTTTTCTATGTTTGAAACAATATACAAGTTTGGTTGATGGAATTACTAGATACAACTGAATAATACATACATAATGGTGGTTCTGATGCAAAAGAACCCACCTACCAAAGAAAATCACCCGTAAGGGAAGCAGTATGCCAGAAAAGACACAATGGAACCTGTACGGCAAAACCTGCAAGAACTGTGGCACAACGGGGGTGAGTTGCCAACTCGTGAATAGAAAAAATCACTGAGCAGAAATTGTATGTATGACACAATCCTAGGTCAATACGATCAGATATATATATATATGTAACCTCAAATGAATAAGCCTGAAGCATGATAAGGTGGCAATGTAACATCTATACATGAGTGTAGTGCCAAGTGCTCGTGCCAGTGCCTCAGGTATTAACATATCATAAATATGAGGTATGATCAATGTCGACTATATCGTGAAGTCTATAAGTATGTGGATATCATCCATCTATGTAATCAATGTCTGTATGTATGTCGATCTCATCCACGTGTCACCCAATGACAATAAGCATCATGCATGTAAACATCATAAAGCATATGCATGGAAGTATGAGGATGTAAATCAACATGTGTCCCTCGCGACATCAAAATCATGGAACCTG
The DNA here is from genome assembly GCA_030015575.1 of Agapanthus africanus. NCBI lineage: Eukaryota > Viridiplantae > Streptophyta > Magnoliopsida > Asparagales > Amaryllidaceae > Agapanthus > Agapanthus africanus. The sequence continues at coordinate 196,306,300 of CM057351.1, forward strand.
AGTGTCTAGCATCGACGCTCGAAAACATCATGAAACTTGTGCCTAGCATCGGCACGTAAATCCTCATGTATATAGGGCTCCGTCACTCCGGATCGGCCCACATCATCTCTCAACTCCGGTCGCTATCCTCCGGATATCCGCCGAGCTTAAATACAATCACCGGTAGGTACTCGCCACCCTTCTAGGCTCATCGTCTGCTACACGAAAAACATTTCTCGCCCCGGGGAACCATACCGGGTCCACCATGTACCCGCAATAGGCCTCATCCAGCTCCTCGATTCGGGTTCACATGTCACACGTCTCAGAACCGAGAAAACGCATGGTGGACGCACTGAAATATCATATCAAGGGAAACCGGGTTTTTAAAACAATACATATTCTCCTTTAATATAACCACGGTTCCCAAATCCAGAAATCTCATGAAAACAAATATCTCAATGCGTATAATCATAAAGCATGATGTATGTGACATGTAAAAGAATGTAAGCATATCAGTATATCATGCAACATGAATAGTAATATGCACATATTGAGGGAAACCGCTCTTTTAAAATGAATCAGTTTTAAAGTGTATCTTGCGATTCCCAAATCTCTAATCAGGCCATGCAAGGGATCATATCCTGAATGCAACAGTCCTACAGTGTAGTGACATGGCAATTATCGATGATGAAGTGTGTGAGCCAGCAAGCAGGTGTACGTGGAACATATGCATCATCGATAATGTTGCTGGTGTCCTAACAACATAGTTTTAATATAACAATAAACATATTTCAACATGCAATGCAATGCGAAAAGCAAGTATATGCGGCAAATGAACAATAAACACAACAGGGCAGTATCTACATCAATGTATCTATGTCATACTGTTTTTCCATTTGAAAGAAGACGAATCGGGGTCTTTTTGGAAAATAAGGGCTACGGTGTTTTTAAGAAAAGATACGTCTTTTGAAAATATCCGTAGAATCCCTTTTCCTGCCTTTAGAATACTCTCGATTCGTTAGTTTTGAAATAGGTATGACATCGGCCTAGCCTAACATCTACTAGGAAGACTACAGCTCTAACTAACAAGTCAATCGGGAGGGGTATGGAAACCTCCTAAATCTAGGTCAATATATATATATATATATATATTATATTGTCGGTGATCCCGCCTCAAAGGTACCGCGTACGGTACAATATCATATGACATCCTCGAGTCATGAGTGCGGATCTATCATCAATATAAAGCTCGTACGGCAAGTCATCGTACGACATCCCAAATTTAGGTACGGGTCAATATCACATCCATCTCTTCAATTATCTGGTATCCTTATCATCATATCTCATGATCTGGGGTACTGATCTAAGTCTAGTACAACTGATACCATCTATATAAATGCATGTGTAAACACACGTCCAAAGGCCCTCTAAAATCTCATGTCGTATCCTGATTGGATTGATTTAGCGTGCTTGCGCTTTCTAAAAGATAGATCAAAAATATTTGTAACCCAAATCAAGAACGGCGTCGCTTTGCAGCTAGCCGGTGAGTACGGGTCGGTCCACAGGGATTTTGTGAATTTCCTAATCGCGCTAACGAGTTAATTCCGAAGGGTGTTCGGATTAATTATTAAATCTAAAAATTGAAGTTGTATGATGCTAGGATTAGAAACTTGCTAGAATTAGGTTTAGGGAAAATTTGGTAAATAAAGATCTACATCTCTTTCCACTGCCTTTAATTAAAGATATCATATTAGTGTTATGGTAAATCTTAACAAAAGGGATTAGGATAATTGGGAAGATTGATTCTTCCTCTAGATCCTTGTCCTTCCTTTCTTAATCTTTACCCTAACCTCCATGGAAAACCTTAAAATCCGGGCCTTTATACTACGGTATCACCGCTACCTCGAGGGTAGAGTGCCGTAGGGAGCGGAATAAGAAGGTATGCATGGAGTTCTAATGTTCATAAAAGTTTGGCAACGAAAAGAGATGAGAGATCTTCATCTCTCAAATCCTTCCCTATTCCTAACCCTAACAAGCGAGGAAACTACTCGCTCATTGAGGGGATGAAAAAAGACATGATTTTATTAAAGAGAGAAAACATCGATTGCAAGTTAATAAAAGCTAAACTAAATTAAACTAAGGCGAGAAAATAATTTACCTAGAGCAGATATGAAAAACTACAACTACTGCAAGGAAAATAACCTACTTACTGATGCATCTCTCCAATCATCAACGCAGGTTTGTCAGATCTGAATTCATGAATTGAAAAGAAACACCGATGCTCTCCAAAAGAATTCTAAAATTTATTAATGAAGGGAGGCATAGGGAGGCATGAGAAATTACAATGAGTAGAGTTCCTATTTATAGAAAATAGGAAACCCTAGGTTACAATTGATTTGCATGTCTACATTTACCAAAATATCCTTAGGAAGACCTAGTCAAAGTAGGCTTCAAGCTTTGGTAAAATTTTATGTCTCTTTAAAAGAAAGTATTGGGCCTTGGATCTTTGGGCTTCCTTATTATTTGGTTCTTTGTTAAAATAGCTTCTATGTTTCTTCCAGATCTCTAGTGAATAATTGCGGTGGGCTTTTAACCGTTCGCTTTGTAATCTTGGAACTTGCATTGCCTTGTACTCTGTGAATTTTATGTTTGATGTAGGCTTGATCAAGAGTCTTCTATTTGTTGGTCAAAGTCCACTTTTTGTATCATCTTTTGTCTTTTTCACTGTTTTCGCTTCAAGAACCTGTAACCTGTAATATGTAGCAGACATGCATCAAAAGCACCTGTTTATCATTGTAAAATGCATAAGAATGGGGAATAGAAAATGCAATATTATGGTATGAACATATACCCCCAAACTTATCTTTTGCTCGTCCTCGAGCAAACTTATTTTTTTATTCTCGATAAAAATCTAACCTAGCCGCACTTTCGCAGGGAAACGCGATTGCACTGAGCTCGTGCAACAAGCCGTTAAACCTCTAGGTGTCCCTAGTAGGAGGAGTGTTGTCTCCTGAGGGTTTTCAGCGGATTACACCCACAAAATCCTATCAACTCGGCTTTTCGACTTTAATTCTCCAATTAGGTTTTCTAACAAGGAATTCTATTATCCTTTGACTCGCAAATTGTCCACCCATATTCTTCACACTTCCTTATCATTTAACTTAAGATTATATATGTTATGTAGAATTACCTAGCTTTCGGCATTTCTTAAGTTTTCCTTCTCGGGTTTCCATCTCCACTTAGGAATTTTTATCAACTCTATTAAAGATACAAGTTCTATTCTTCATTCCTTTTTCTCATCTAAACTCCAATCACATATCCCCACGTGTGTGTAAATATCACCCCTACACTTGGAAATTCAAATCAAGCAATCGTACTCCCGTCCATTGTCCAAAGCATTTGTGAAATTTCGCTTTCACATCCTTCATGCGACTGTTAATACTTCTTGAGGTACCAACAACCGATTACAAGATGCGTTGGCACTTTTAAGGAGTACTTCCTAGTTTTGCAACACCCAAGGCTTTTAGCAGTGGCTCCCAAACCAGTTGGTCTAAGGCACTAGGTGATGAAGCACCCTCGCTAAATATTTTTCTATTTTTACAGCCATAAGTAATCACAAAAACCAGTGTCCATTTTTTTCTTTATCCACTTTTTTTTCTTTTTCATTGTGCTAAGGACGTTAGACAAGAGTATTTCAAGGTCTCTTCTACTAATCCAAGTTTCAAGCTGCGTGTTTGTGCATTTTGTAGGGTACATGTTTTCAGAATCTAGACTTAAGCTAGGAACTATTTTTCAAACTTATACTCTAATAAGAACATCAATACTTTTCCCTTGTTTCGACTTAGCCCAAGAAGTGAACCCAAAATTTGCCTATTTCTAAATAAACTACAAGGCATATACTTTCTACTGTTAAACTTTAAGGAATGTTATTTTTAGGGTTTTTAATTCACTAAGTCTAAGATCTAGTTGTTCCTAGCCAGTTAACCTATTTGTCAAACTCAAGTCAACTAGCCAAAATTGAATACATTAGTTTTTATAATTTTTGAAATTTTTCAAATTTTTATGGGTTTTCAAATAAGCATGCAAATGCAAAAATATGTACAAATGAATGCGAAGGAAGAAGACGTACCGAGCATACCTCCAAACTTGAACTTGACAGTGTCCTCACTGTCATGCTAAACCAAGAGGGTCAAAATACCGGCACTCCCCTGTTTATTTATTTATAATTTTTTTTTTATATTTTTAATGTTTTGAAATTTTTTTTTTATTTTTTTATAGAAAAAGAAAACAAAAATATATATACATATATACAAAGATTCCCCCAAACTTAAGCTTGGCCTTGCACAAGCCAAAAGTTAGCACCAACCATTCAAAAATCTTATCATGGTAATGGTAGAGTTGGTGCAAGAATGGAGTGGAAAGAAAAGAAATGAGAAGCACACGAGACCGTGTGGAGAGAAAGGGATAATATGGTCTCAGTGGAGGAGAATGGCGGGGGGGAAGGAGAAATGGTAGGGGTTCTACTTCTTCGAGTGGAGGTTGATTAATCACAAAATCCATATCATTTAAGAATGCGAGTTCGTCGGCGAAAATATCATCGAAACTTTCCTCGAAGGTCCAATTGAAAATTATCGAACTCAAAATGTCGGATTGTGATTCATCAACACTCGATATCATTAAAGGAAGATTAGAAGAACCAAAGAAAGTGGGAATACGAATTTGAGGGTGTGGATGGAGCGTATAGATTAGCACAATTTGTAATGACCGATGTGTAAAAAGCGATTGTGCTAATCTATCAACTCGCGAAAAAATGAGATTAAATCCCTCAAGAGTCGTGAGCAAACATGGGTACGTCGAACTAGGTATTGGAGATGAAAGCGTAACGGTCTCTTGTACAGTCGAAACGATAGGAAGGAAGGAAGGAAGTGAGTGAGGAAGGGTATAAGTTAAGGATTTAGGAGGGTGTATTGGAAAATTCGACACATCAAACGAAAATGGTTCAACCTCAGTATGATCCTCAGTACTATCCTCATAATTCTCCTCAATATTTTCCTTAAAAATTTGCTTATCCATGCCAACATCATCAAAATCAAGACGCATATGAGATTCGGGAGAAACATTTAATAACTTGGGATGATGATTTGAACATAAAATTTCAATTAAATCGACAGGTTCATCATCCGAAATATTCCCGGCATCTATATACTCAATCAAGTGAAAGTCAATTTCTTTAGACACCTCCTCAAAAGCATGGATGTTTATCAATGTAGGTTCTAGAGTGGAAGTGTAAAGATCGAAAGGATTAAGTCTGGTTTCACTCGAAAGGGGTTCTTCACAATCTGGCAAATCAAACACTACAAAATCACACAACTCGCTTTTATTTTGAACTTGTGAATCATTTAGGACATTCGATGGAAAACTTGAGTTGTGGGCTTCAATTGGGTAAGGGTAGGTTTGATTTGGAAATCCTCCCTCATTCTCACTCAGTCCAACCACCTCCTCATACATTGGAAAATTTGGAGCTAGTTGGAAACTAGCTACCGGTTCACTAGGTCGCATAAGGGTGGCCACAGACGCTTCCACATTCCTAACCATTTTGTTTGTTTCTGCGATATACTCCTCCAACGCCTCTTCCAAACTAGACTTTGGTGGTAAAGGGGTTTCGGCAAAAGATTCGAAATTGTTTGGATATGTGAAACTCCCAAAAGGCTGTGTAGAAGCAGTGTCTAGTGAAGGTGGAAAGGTCGGGTAGGACTGGTAGGAAGTGGGTGATTGGACTGGGGTAGGGTCAACATGTGGATAAAAAGGTGAATAGTCTTGTTGATCCCTAGAACTAGATGTGTGGAGAGGGGTGAAAGATCGGCTACGAGATTGAGCAATATGCTCAGCAATGGACATCGGCCTAGGAGTGACAGAAGGACTTGAAGAAGTGGTGTCAACATATGTAGGTGGTGAAGGTTGACTAGGTTGACACAAAGTGGGTTGAAAAGTCAAACTATTTCTCCTAGACTCCTCTATGTGATCTTTCAAAGATTTTTTAGGCATGGAAGGATCGTCTTTAAATTGACCGAACACATTGACATATGACGCAAAATTAGGTTCGGGATACCAAGGTTCTTGGACTGGGGTAGGGTCAACATGTGGATAAAAAGGTGAATAGTCTTGTTGATCCCTAGAACTAGATGTGTGGAGAGGGGTGAAAGATCGGCTACGAGATTGAGCAATATGCTCAGCAATGGACATCGGCCTAGGAGTGACAGAAGTACTTGAAGAAGTGGTGTCAACATATGTAGGTGGTGAAGGTTGACTAGGTTGACACAAAGTGGGTTGAAAAGTCAAACTGTTTCTCCTAGACTCCTCTATGTGATCTTTCAGAGATTTTTTAGGCATGGAGGGATCGTCTTTAAATTGACCGAACAAATTGCCGAACGACGCAAAATTAGATTCAGGATACCAAAGTTCGGCAAGTGATTTTTTATGTGGGGTACCCATGCTAGAAGAAGAAAGGTAAAAAGAAAGAAAGTTGGGTGGTGCAAGGATTTATTTGCGGCAAAAGTTGCAAGTCTTTTTATAAAAATTTTCCTCTCATTTTTATTTGTTTTGCAAAAATTTTCGATAAAGGGCTTAGACACAAATGCAATCAACCAGAAATGCACAATCAGGCCTAGATCTAGGGTCACCTAGGTCAGCTAGACAGCTCCTAACTGTTCCAAAGGGCTAGAAATAGGACCTCAAACCGCCTCTTCACTGGCAAGTACGGCCAGGTAAGTGGGAAGGAACCACCACTACAGTGGGCCTAGTTAATAACCACTAGCCTAGACACCGCAATGTCATTTAGGATAAACGGTCGATGCCTATACTAGTCCTTTTTCTATTGAGCTCGATGTCCTTAGGTCTGAGTCTAATATTTTTTTAATTAATTGTGGTCAATGCAAATGCTTTATGTGATTTCTGGGGTCCTGGGAAGGGTGATGAAATCCCCACCCAATCTGAATTGGTCAAAAGCCCCTTAGAGTCCGATTAAAAGATATGCAAAACAGTAAATCACATGCAATCAAATCTTTTTTTTTTGTGTGAATTTCAAAGTTTGCAAGTTTTCTAATTAAAACTTTCCTTTTTTTCTCCTGCTCTTTATTTGGAAAGATATTTTAGCAAAAAGATTAAGGATATGCAAATCAGAAAAGATCATTTGCAATAAATTATTATTTTAAGTATAGCACAACGAATCGTGCATAAGATTTGTTATTTGGAAAGGAATATTTTTAAAGCGCAAAGAAATCCTGCAGGCAAATTTACAGAAGATATATCAAGATTTGCAGAGGAGGAGAGAGAAAACTCACAGAAATTTTGCAGTGGCAGAACAGTTTTTTTTTTTTTTTTTTAATACCGCGCTTCTGCCTTTTTTTCTGGCAACTGATCTGTCGCCACCACCGCGGAACCGCCGCTAAGTACCGCCTCCGACCGCGGATCCGCCGAGGGTTGGAGCCTTCGGCGATTTTTTTTTTTTTTGCTCTCCAAAAGATCGCTGCTGTTCTTCTTGTTGACTCGGTCCTCCAAATTTTTTCCGTTCCTCTGTTGTTGCAATCTTCTGTTGATAGGATCGTCTATTTGCTGTTTCGCTTTCTGTAGATTTCCAGATCCGAATTTGTGCGTAGATCCTGCAAAATTCACACAAAGATACCCTTTCCAAAAATAACCGATGATATATTTTTATATTTTTTTTTTGTGATTTTTCAGATTTTTATGATTTTTTTTTTAATTTTATGATTACCCCGAAATCGCGAAAAGGAAAATTCTACGCCATCCCCGGCAACGGCGCCATTTGATTTATGTGATTTTAGCGTGCTTGCGCTTTCTAAAAGATAGATCAAAAATATTTGTAACCGCAATCAAGAACGGCGTCGCTTTGCAGCTAGCCGGTGAGTACGGGTCGGTCCACAGGGATTTTGTGAATTTCCTAATCGCGCTAACGAGTTAATTCCGAAGGGTGTTCGGATTAATTATTAAATCTAAAAATTGAAGTTGTATGATGCTAGGATTAGAAACTTGCTAGAATTAGGTTTAGGGAAAATTTGGTAAATAAAGATCTACATCTCTTTCCATTGCCTTTAATTAAAGATATCATATTAGTGTTATGGTAAATCTTAACAAAAGGGATTAGGATGATTGGGAAGATTGATTCTTCCTCTAGATCCTTGTCCTTCCTTTCTTAATCTTTACCCTAACCTCCATGGAAAACCTTAAAATCCGGGCCTTTATACTACGGTATCACCGCTACCTCGAGGGTAGGGAGCGGAATAAGAAGGTATGCATGGAGTTCTAATGTTCATAAAAGTTTGGCAACGAAAAGAGATGAGAGATCTCCATCTCTCAAATCCTTCCCTATTCCTAACCCTAACAAGCGAGGAAACTACTCGCTCATTGAGGGGATGAAAAAAGACATGATTTTATTAAAGAGAGAAAACATCGATTGCAAGTTAATAAAAGCTAAACTAAATTAAACTAAGACGAGAAAATAATTTACCTAGAGCAGATATGAAAAACTACAACTACTGCAAGGAAAATAACCTACTTACTGATGCATCTCTCCAATCATCAACGCAGGTTTGTCAGATCTGAATTCATGAATTGAAAAGAAACACCGATGCTCTCCAAAAGAATTCTAAAATTTATTAATGAAGGGAGGCATAGGGAGGCATGAGAAATTACAATGAGTAGAGTTCCTATTTATAGAGAATAGGAAACCCTAGGTTACAATTGATTTGCATGTCTACATTTACCAAAATATCCTTAGGAAGACCTAGTCAAAGTAGACTTCAAGCTTTGGTAAAATTTTATGTCTCTTTAAAAGAAAGTATTGGGCCTTGGATCTTTGGGCTTCCTTATTATTTGGTTCTTTGTTAAAATAGCTTCTATGTTTCTTCCAGATCTCCAGTGAATAATTGCGGTGGGCTTTTAACCGTTCGCTTTGTAATCTTGGACCTTGCATTGCCTTGTACTCTGTGAATTTTATGTTTGATGTAGGCTTGATCAAGAGTCTTCTATTTGTTGGTCAAAGTCCACTTTTTGTATCATCTTTTGTCTTTTTCACTGTTTTCGCTTCAAGAACCTGTAACCTGTAATATGTAGCAGACATGCATCAAAAGCACCTGTTTATCATTGTAAAATGCATAAGAATGGGGAATAGAAAATGCAATATTATGGTATGAACATATCCCAAATACGAATCACATCATATCACCGATCTAATGGCACTGTGCCCAATCTCATCGACTGATCTCCAAATATCATCCACTATCCTCATCATCCAGGTATAAGTATAACAGATAAGCAAGTGTGTGTGTGTGTGTGTGTAAACCTATTCTAGGGTTCGCAACTAGGAAACTATACTTGTTTACTTCTAAACCCTAATCTATCCATAATACACCTAATCTCATCTCAATATCCATGACACACAATAAGCTATCATATATAGTGTATCTATACTATACCAAACATCGAACTGCGGGGGTGCTATACGCCATCCACCCGACTTCCCTCATAGATATAATCTAGTCACCTTGAATCCTGCGTGTTGGTGTCGATGTCGCCATCATCTTCTTCATCGACTTGAATCATCGTGTGGGTACCTACATGTCACACGCATCGCATCACATTAAAACTAAATCAAACCAAAATGACACACGAAAACCAACACGATACACTTAAAAGTTTATAGGTTAGAACCTATGGTTAGCTCTCGCACATCAACCCGATATCACTCGATATAGACGTACAAACGTCAAGTGATCAAGGTAAAACAAAACACTCGAAATCCAGAATTCAAAATACGAGAAACGAAACACGAATCCAAAAAAGCAACTACAGAAAAGGGTCCCAGATTTCACCCAAGGTCAAATCAGATAATTTTGCATATGCCAGGGGTCTAATTTATATATGTAGGAGCTACGGAACAAGAACGAGCCAAAATGCTCGAGGTCTGGCCGCAAATTGCGGCCAGAGGGATTAAATCTGCGGCCGTAGTGTGGAGTCAGGGGCTGGGGTTTTGGTGGTAGCTTCCTAGGTGCCTGCATGTATCATTGTGTTTGCAAAATAATTTTCAGAGTCTTGAGGTGATAGCAGATTTCATATAACCCTCACAGATTCCACAATTTCCCGATATCGGCTTTTCTAAATCAGTATTCCGATTTTGTAGTCTCTGGTTTAGGCCTGGATTCTAGCACTAGGGGCTTTGTGTGGCCTCTACTGAGCTTAATTACCCATCACCACTCTCAATTCCCATTAACCCTAACTAGGGTTTTCCTAAGTCCACAAAATCACACGATATCGGTTCTATCATAACATGGGGGTAAGAGTATTGCAAATACTAAGCTAAAGGTTCAGAAATTACCTTATTTGGAATCTCAAGAATTTTCTTGAGTTCCCCCAAGTGGTCAAAATCCTAGCATTCTTGGTCCAATGTGCTTCCTTTGAGCTTGTGCACAACTTTTGTGAAATGGGGATAGGTTTTGAGGTGATTTTCATGGTCTTTTGGGGGATGTTGCGGAGAGGGAGAGAGAGTGCAGTAGCAGCAACAGCAACATGATGGAGAGGGAGAGAAATGAGTGAAAACAATGAAGGAGTATGGCTCAAGACTTGGGTCAAAGGTAAACCCTCACTTTCTCTCTCTCACCCATACCTATATATTCTATTCATTCCTTTTCTTTTCTATTTTCATTCTCACATCAATAGTAACCACAAATTAACAAGCCATGCACCCAAAACATGTAGGAAAATGTAACTAGTGTAGAAAAGATATGGTACATGTTTTGCACAAAATACGCTTAAATCGCGATTAGCGATTTTTAATCGCGATTAGCACTAAAATAGTGTCAAATAAATCGTAAAAACTTAAAAATTGCATAATTCACATAAAACACCCTCTTTTAGTAATTTCTATAATTTTTTATTTATTTATTTTTTTTTTTATTTTTTCCGAATTTATCGGTATTTAATTATACCGCCTTATTAAAATATTCAGTATTTTATTATTAAATTATAAAAATTCGCCAAAAATAATATTTTATTTTTTTGAAATGTTACATATATATAGATCGACCCAGACTTAGGTGGATTCTCTTACCCTTTTGACTGGGCTCGAGTAATACTCATTTTCAAAGTGGAGAGTTGTGAGCAATTTAAATACCAAGCTATATGACTCGTATATTGGGTATGTATATTTTTCAGTGTTGCTGTTACTACATCACTTTCTTTATATTCACGATATTTCATCGCATTGCATGCTTGTACATATGTTATCTGTAATTATTATGAAACCATGCTGTTAGGACACCAACACCATTACCGATGATGTGTATGTTCCACGTACACTTGCTTGCCGGCTCACAAACATCATCATCGGTAATTGCCATATCACGTACACTTTAGAGAATATTATTTCATTGACATAGCTTGCTAGCTGATAGTTGCAATATGTTATCATTTTCGTATGCTAGTTTAACTATTGCACTCATTGCATGATATCAGAGGCATTCGTATATTCATTGGTCCAACAGTATTTTGTGGTTTTATGCCAATATTCACTGTTTACTTACTCTTGATTCTTGGATTTCGGACTTCCATGAGAATTCTGGATTTGGGGGAAAACCGCAAGAATATATATATAAACTTCTCTCTCTTCCTCTTTTTTAAAAAAATGCAAGTTGCGGTTTTATCGTGATGTATGATTCGTCCACCATGATGTTTTCTCGGTTCTGAGATGGATTTCGAGACCCGATTCGAGGAGCCGGATGAACCGTCTGTGGGTACATGGTGGACCCGGTATGGTACCCCGGGGCAAGAAGCTCGAGTTGTAGACGATGAGCCCGGCAGGGGTAGATTGCCTACCGGTGATTGTTTGGCACGGCGGATTTCCGGAGGATACCGTTCATGGTCGTGTGATTGATGATATAGGCCAATCCGGACTGACGGTGACCGAGATATTGAGATATTGAAATATTGAGATTTGAGACATTGAGATACTAAGATATTGAGATACAGAGATTTATGTTTTGTGTCGATGCTTGACACAGATTTGTCTGTTGATTTCATAATGTATTCTGTTTCCATTAGTAATGCATTCATACACCATATATCTGATATGTTGCTATCTGAGACACCGACACGAGCATGTGGTATTGCACTTATGTGTAGATGGATCAGGATATTTATTTGAGGATATTATTTGATATGACCTAAGATAGCGTCATACTTTCGATTTCAGCTCTGTGATATTTTCTACTCATCCCCATTGTGCCACAGTTCTTGCAGGTTTTGCTGTACAAGTTTCTTGACTGGTTTGCTGGCACACTGCTTTCATTTTAGGTGATTTGTTTTGGTAGGTGGGTTCACTCGCATCGTGACCACCCTTGTACCTTATTTACATTGTTGTATCTAGTAAACTCCATCAACCAGATTTGTATATTTGATAGAACTAGAAGGCCGGTGTTTATTGTTTCGACCTTAGAGTCGCGCTTGTATTATTATGGTTTTCTGGTGGATATGAGCATTCTTTTGAGTTTTGATCCACGCCCTTCGGCGTTGTATATTATTTTGCTTGCGTGGTTTTGTCCGCCCTTTTGCCGAAGAGCTAGCTCCCGCTTGGGGATGCCTTATTCATTATTTATGCTTTATCAGGTTTTGTTCCCATTTGGGGCCAGTATTTACAAAGGAAACTCTGCCGAAATTTTAAGAAAATACTTGAGATTTTAAAAATGCATGCTTCGGCTTATGTTGTTAAACTTCTTGCTTTAAAATTGGTTTTTCCTTCACTCTACTACTTTAATTGATTTAGATTTCTGGGTTTTGGCTCACTTAGATTACGTACGCCTCGAAACGTTTCGTAATTTAAGTGCCGGTCAAGTTCCGAACTTTTCGGGTCGTGAAAAAAGCTCTTGACCCGCATCTCCTCAGTGTCTTCCAAATACGGAGCATACACAGATTGCTCGGTAATGTAGGGTGTTTTTCGTCACCCCATTGAGATGGGAATACGCACGCGCTTTTCAGGCGTATTACAGATTCCCCCTGCCTATGGTAGGCTGGGGTTTATTGATTGTGGGGATCCGAATCTCCGGCAGCCGTGGAATAAGCTACCATTAATTACCCCTCGCCTTTGGAGCGAGAGAACCTCTGATTGACGGGTCAAACAGGTCATGCGAACTCAATGTGCAGTGTTGTGTTTTGAAGGGGTTTTGGATATATCGGGGGCCCCGCAGAGGTTTTACGGTGGACAGTGTTGTAGAGTATGTGTGTGTGTATATGTATATATACATATATAAATATATATATATATATATATATATATATATAAGGGAAAAGGGCATCTAAAAGATATGTGGGAGATAGCGCCAGCGCCTCACGTGCGTGGCACGCGGGCGCTTGGGCGCTGGCGCTTTCGCCCTGGGCGCTAGCGCTTTGTGCGCCGGGGCGCTAGCGCCTCACTTGCCAGGCACGTGGGCGCTCGGGCTCTAGCGCTTTGGGCGCTAGCGCCTCCCGTGCCAGGCACGTAGGCGCTCGGGCGCTAGCGCTCGGGCGCTAGCGCTTTGGGCGCTAGCGCCTCATGTGCCACGCACGTTGACGCTCGCGCATTGGGCGCTTGGGTGGTAAGGCTTTAGGCTCTAGTGCCAGAAGTGCCAGGCACGTAGGCGCTCGGGCGCTAGCGCCCCATGTGCCAAGCACGTGGGCGCTTGGGCGCTGGGCGGCAAAATGGACTTGGTCCCTGCACTGGGAGTTGTACTCCCAGAAAAAAATACTTATTATTTTGTGTGTGTGTGTGTGTCTATATATATATATATATATATATATATATATGAGGAGTTAAACTCCAAAGATAATTTTGAAGCTGATGAAGGGGTTTCTCCCCTTGAGCCCTAGATCTTCCCCAAAGTGGGGTCTTTGGAGATGGGTCTCCTTCTTCCTCCTCTGTTGGCCGGCTCTTGGATAACAAGAGGGGTGAGATTTTAAAAATGTCTCCTTTTAAAGATCTGATAGAAGATCCATGTTTCCCTTTGTGGGTTTTGTGGTGAAAAACTATTTAGTTTTGGAAAAGGAAGAGTAAAACTCTTGATTTAATTCAAAAGAAAGAAGAAGGTTTTTGAATCTTGAGGAAGGAGAAAGTGCACAGATCTTGATTTTTTTTTGGTAGAGAGAAAAAGGTGTGTTGACATTTTCATTATCTTGGCCTTTATAGGCTATACTCTTTACATATAGCCCCTTCGGCTTTACAAAAATGGCATTTTGCCTATCCCATGCCTCATGTGCTATTTCTTTTTGCACATAAGCCATGGGATTTACACAAATTTGGCTTTATGCCCATTTTTCTTACATTTATTCATAAAATAAAATAAAAGAAATACACCAAAATTATTTATTACAAAATTTTTGTCTTGCCATGGGGGAGCCGGCGGCTTCATATTCGGGCTCGACTTGGGCATTGGCCCATTTGACCTGGGCTTGGGCCCACTTGGCTTGGGGTTGACTTTGATTTTGACTTGGTCAACCGGGTTGTAAATTTCGACCCCAACAAAGTGCCCCCCATCTATAAATTCACACAGCATATGTGGGTCGTGTGCATTAAATTGATGGATTTTCTTTCACGTGGAGGCGACTTGATTCGGTTCCCGCATTTTTTGGGAAGCTGGCACTGCCCTTTTTACGACATGGACGATCGATGCTTGACGTGTCTCCGAGATGGAGTGTCTGGTTGACTTGATTCCAAGACGGAGCATAATTTCGAAGAGGAGGTCGTTGCTGCCCTTTTAGCGACGTGGATGGTCGGTGTTGCCCTTTTGACGACGTAGACGGTCGATGTTCCCCTTTTATCGACGTGGACGGTCGGTGCTGCCCTTTTTTTGGACGGTCGGTTCTGCCTTTTTTGCGATTTGGACGGTCGGTGCTGCCATTTTAGCGACGTGGACGGTCGGTGCTGCCCTTTTTGCGACGTGGATGGTCGATGCTTCCATTTTAGCGACTTGGACGGTCGATGCTGCCCTTTTTGCTACGTGGACGGTTGGTGCTTCCCATTTAGCGACGTGGACGGTCGGTTCTGCCCTTTTTGCGACTTGGACGGTCGATGCTGCCCTTTTAGCGACGTGGACGGTCGATGCTGCCTTTTTGCGACTTGGACGGTCGGTGGTGCCGTTTTAGCGACTTGGACGGTCGATGCTTCCCTTTTTGCGACTTGGACGGTCGGTGCTATCCTTTTAGCGACTTGGACGGTCGATGCTGCCCTTTTTGCGACTTGGACGGTCGGTGGTGTCCTTTTAGCGACTTGGACGGTCGATGCTGCCCTTTTAGCAACTTGGACGGTTGATGCTCTGATTTGACTTCTTCTTCATTCTGCGGTGTCGGGATTTGACTTGTTTCCGATGTGGAGCATGATTCCGCCAGGGAGGTTGTTGGTTGTCTTGCTGACTTGATATGATTTGGGTTGACATCAGCATCGCTATATTAGAATATGGTACCAGGAGCGAATCATCATCTGCAATAGCAGGGTTTGGGGATTTTGGTTTTGGTTTAGCATCAGCATCGCTTCACTGGAATATGGTACCAGGAGCGAAGCATCATTCGCCATGAGGAGATTTCCCCCGTTCCCAGTTTAACGACTTTAGGGGTCATCTGTTCCCGGTTTAACGACTTAGAAGTCATCTGTTCCCAGTTTAAAGACTTAGGGGTCTATTGGATGGTAGTTTGGAATTTTGGTATTAGGGCAGGCATCAGTGTTGCTAACACTGAAGTACATGTGCCAGTAGCAATTAATCATTTGCATTTTTCTGTTTGGGAGCGATGGCTTAGGAGACAGGTATAGGTCCCTATCAACTAAGACTTTTCGATTTTATGAGCTGTAAGGGTCCAACAAAAGCATTTTCTCCCTACGAGTCGAAAGGATCTCGTAGGTGTACTTTCTAATTAGGAGTCGCGAGGACTCCTAAGTGTGTTTTTTCTTTGTGAGTCGTAAGGATCCCACGAAGGTGTTGTCTTACGAGTCAAGAGAATCTCGTAAGTTTGTTCTCCTCATGTATCGTGAGGACACATGAGTGGGACTTCCCAAATGGAGCATAAGTCCAAGGGCGGAGACCGGCCGCTGGACTGGTGATTGCGGTGGGGTATGGATATGATGAGAATTATTTGAGCCCGTGGATTGTATACGGTAGTCAATTTTGGGACTAACCGTTGGGCCGGGAGAATTTTGAGAAATTGGATTTTGGTTGTGTAAGTCTACGGTAGCGCCCCGGCCGTCTATCAGACGCCAAATGCGGAACAAAAACTTTTATAACTGGCGCTATCGCATACTACAAACCCGGATCTGCCATTAACGCTAAACTAACAATCTACAAAGAGGGAAGAAAGGTTATACCGAACGATCCGAGTCCTTCGTTCTTTAACCATCATCCCACGCTCCGTTGCGGCTGCTCCGATCTCGTAGATCTCCGATCTCCTCGTCCAGGTGGCACCACATCGTCGGATCTTTAAACGGGCTCCCGCCTCTGACTCGAGGCAACTCGGTCATCAAGTTTGCTAGAAGAGATGACCAAGGTTGATGTAGAGAATGAGTGGAATACTTTGTCTCGCTTCGTCCAAAGCCATGGACGAACGGTTAATGAAGTTGCCGTGGGAATCGGGTAATGGAATGAAATGAGCTGTGAAATTCCATACACCGAAACCTATCATCTTTTTTCCAAATCAAGTGAGAGTGTGAGAGAGTGAGGGGAGGGGCCGGCCATATAAGAGGAGGGGGGTGATGGTAGGAGCAAGTGGTGACCATAAAAAGCTTCTCACAAAAATATCAAGAGAAAATATCTTAAGCTTTACAAAAATGCATTAATGAAAATGGTGACACATAATAACACCTCACCACTCATTTAATGCAAACCATGAATCACTAACTTAGTCACCTTCCAAGAAGCTTCCTCTCATCATCTAGAAACTTCTAGAACCATGACTCACCCAAGAACAGATAAATCCGTATTTAACCGAATGTTAAATACGGCTGATAGAAAACTGGAAACTGGCAACTTCCAAAAGTGATCCCGAAACGAATTTCAGGATAACCCCGTAACTGTATAAATATACCCGCATTTGTATTACGACCGAATACAAATGCAACTGAGACAAAGATATTATATCTACTCAATATAATACTCGGATCCGGCTTAAACCAAAGCCGATCAGTATCATCTGCCCGAAAAATAACACGTGCGTAAACGCACGTGCATTTTCCGAACCCTGCCATAAAACCATACGGCCTCTACAACGTTTCGCCCGAACATGGGAAACTGTCTGTGGGGGACTCTAATGACTCGTCAGTACCCTGGCAGTGGGTTTAACCACAAACCGTCAGCGGCACTAGCTATGCGTAACGGCTGCCCATGGACTGACCTCAAGGGAGGATGATGAGCGAACTCATCCAGAAACCCTACTGAGCCTAACAGTGACAATGTATATACAGTCCGGTCCGTTGGTCTATGAGTATCGCATATCCGGCCTAGGGGGCTAGTAACGTCAGACCCCCAATAGCTGTATAAGTCGTGTCGGAGACAAGCC